>JABUQX010107149.1:0-2500 GCA_015478945.1 Trachelipus rathkii
ATATATATATATATATATATATATATATATATATATATATATATATATATATATATATATATATATATATATATATATATATCTATATATATATATATATATATATATATATATATATATATATATATATATATATATATATATATATATATATATATATATATATATATATATATATATATATATATATATATATATATATATATATATATATATATATATATATACTATGCTATATATATATGGTGGACAGGGTCGGAGGCCTACCAAATTCCACCAGACTTGTGGGAAGTTCCCAAATCAAAGCCAACTTAAAGTTTAAAGGCCGACATGCCTCGATACACGGCGTTTGAAAGTGTGCAATTCAAAAGGTAGTTTGGAATATAGATAAAGGGAATGTGTTTCAGAATCTATCAATGGAGTACATGAATATTGAGCATAGCGGTTAAGTCTAGGGTTAGATAGTTGGATTGAGAAAGGATGAAACTGTGTAGTAAGGAGTGTCGTACGAACCCCTCTCAATGGAGATGGTATGGGACTGGAGAGTTCAGAAGGGCAGTGTCCATTGTAATAGCAGTAGAATAAAGAGAGTGACACAACAATTCGACGGGTAGAGAAAGACTGGAGAGACTTAGTGAGATCAGGAGAGTTGAAATGACGAAAAGCACTAGACACCACCTTTTCAAGGAGAGCTGTGTGAGTGGAACCACACCAGATGTGTGAGGCATACTCCATGCAGGGGGGAACCACATACTTATAAAGAGAAAGCAACTGGGGTGGCGTGAAGAAATTTCGAAGGCACCTCAGAACACTCAACCACTTGGAAGCTTGTTTAGAAAGAGAAGAAATGTTATCCTTCCAATTAAGATCACGAAAAAAAGAAACACCAAGAATATTATAGACAGGCCAAAGTTTAAGTTGTGTGCTTACGAAGAAAATGTTGTATTTATGTAGAAGATTATGTCGTGTAGAAAGATAAAGGAATTGAGTTTTTGAGGCACTGGAAACAACCTTGTTCTCAATGTCGAAATTAGAAATTAGAGAAAGGTCAGAGGTTAGCAGTTCCAAGGCTGCCCTTTTAGCCCTCCCTGTTGGGAAGGACATCTTTCAAAATGAAAGGCCCAATGAAGGGTGGAGTTGTCAACATAGGAGTGGATATGTGAAGGTGTAATAGAGAGAATGTCATTAATGAAAAGTAGAAAGCGAGTTGGAGATAGGACAGGATAGGACCCTGAGGAACACCACTGTTTATATATTTAAAGAATGAACTGTGTCCGTCTACAATAGCTACTAAAGAGCGATCGGAAAAGAAATCAGAGAAAACGTCACAGAGAGAAGGATAGATACCGAAAGAGGGAGATTTAGAAATCAAAGTTTGGTTCCAGACTCTGTTGAAGGCTTTCGAAATGTGTAGCGTCACAGCAAAAGATTCACCAAAATGCCGAAGGGCAGAGGACCGAGAATCAGAAAGAAGATAAAAAAGATCAGCAGTTGAGCGTTTCTTACGAAAGCCAAACTGGCGGTCAGAGAGAAGATAAAAATAGAGGATTTGAGATGTTTCTAAATCTTCTTTTTAAGGATAAATTTGAAAATCGTAGAAAAAAACTGAGGTTAAAGAGATAGGGCGATAGTTTGATGGTTGAGAGAAGTTCCCTTTTTTAAGCACAGACTGAATAAGGTCAAGTTTCTAGCAGGAAGGGAAGGTCAAAGTAAAGAGGCACTCACCAAATTGTTCACCAAGGCAAGGTGCAAGCTCGGAACACAAGTTTTGAGAACCACAGGAGGAATACAGTCAGTGCCATTACGGCTTCTTAGTATTAAGCTCAGAGAGAGAGAGAGTGAGAGAGAGAGAGAGAGAGAGAGAGAGAGAGAGAGAGAGCAGTAATAACGTCTTTAGAAGAAATAACAATGTTAGGCATAAATGAAATGGAAGGGTGGAGAAGAGGAATAGCACCGGAATCGTCTAAGGTAGAATTAGTGAAAAAGGTTTGAGAGAGGAATTCAGTTTTAGCGAAAGGAAAAAGGGAAGTTGTGCCTTTACAAGATAAACAATAGAAGAGGGAAAGAGGAAGAAGGAAAGTTAGAGTTAACATTTTTTGCATAATGAAGAGGACGGTAATTGCTGAAAGCAGCGTCCATTAAGCGAATATCACGAGAAAAAACAGAGTTAATTCAAGGTTTGTTAGGTTTAGTTGGAGGGAAAGAATATGGAATATACGCCTCCCTGACAGAGAGAGCGTCACCTCGATAATGAGCTCAGCATACACCGAGGAACCCCTCTCATGGAAGCATCAGTCATTAAGCGGGAAATCAAAAGAAGTACAACCGCACGTCCAAATTGTTAACAGCCTCGAAGTGCCAAAAATGCTTTCTCTCCGTAGGCGGAGATCTTTCCCTCGGAAGACTTGAAGAAATAGAACAGGAAACAGAGATACGAGTGTGATTAGAGGAACCCAGATCAGGAAAGTATTTAACATAATAAGGAGATGGATTAGAGGTA
>JABUQX010107149.1:7500-10000 GCA_015478945.1 Trachelipus rathkii
AAGAAGAAGAAGAAGAAGAAGAGAAGAAGAAGAAGATAAGAAGAAGAAGAAGAAGAATAAAAAAGAGAAGAAGAAGAGAAGAAGAAGAAGAAGAAGAAGAAGAAGAAGAAGAAGAAGAAGAAGAAGAAGAAGCAAGACGAGAACTAAAGAACTACAGAGAACACCGACTAGCAAAGATTTTACAGTCCACTCAAGGCTAGTTTTGTTTTAAGTATTTTTGTTTATTTATCTTAAATTTGTTGGCATGTGTCTACTGTGTTTTATAAAACAAATAGGTTATGTGTTTTTTGAAATAAGTATATTATTTTACCTATTCTAGGTTAACATATGAGTTTGCTTCACTTAGAGAAGATCTTCTTCTCTTAAGGCAACAAACATATCCTACCCTCTGTTTAGGTACTCGTCTGTTTATCATACATATGTGTTGCGATGTGTCCACTGCTAACAAAGTACACGAATGATATGAGTATTGCTTAGACTCCACAGAGACACTTTCTGTTTCTAAGCACCAAGAAGAAGAAGAAGAAGAAGAAGAAGAAGAAGAAGAAGAAGAAGAAGAAGAAGAAGAAGAAGAAGAAGAAGAAGAAGAAGAAGAAGAATAATAATAATAATAATAATAATAATAATAATAATAATAATAATAATAATAATAATAATAATAATAATAATAATAATAATAATAATAATAATAATAATAATAAAATAATAATAATAATAATAATAATAATAATAATAATAATAATAATAATAATAATAATAATAATAAAAATAAATAGGTCTTTTTTCACAGATTGTAAAATAACAATAATTTCGTTCCTAACATTTGGTCTTCATAAGATTAAAAAAGTTCGAAGAAGGTTTTTTTCTCTAAACATTTTCTTCTCCGAATATTTCAGATCACGACTATTTAAAAGCAATAAGCGCTGCCAAAAACGTTCTCACTTCTTCGCCTGCGTCTTTCCCGATAACGAAATTACTTATATAAGAAATTACTTGAAATTTAAACAATATTATATTAAAGGCAAAATCTATTTACAGTAAGCCATATTTTCAAAATATTGACAAGATTTGGCCAATCACATTGGCTAAAAGCAAATATTTGAACATAAGAAATCATTTTGACAGATTCAAAGAAGGGGTCGTTGGACTGATTCCTATTAATTTATTATTATTATTGTTAGTTCTTAGCAACAAGGGAATATTGAGAAAAATAGATGAAATCATTAAAGAGTATAATAAAGTCTCAGAAAAATGTTTTCCCTTTTTTTATTTCATCTTAATATTTATTTATTTGATTTTTACTACTGTAGTTTAAGCTTTAATTAATGGATTAATTATTTATTTATTTAACAAATCTCTTTACTTTTTGTATTCACCCAAATTATTTTGTTTGTTTTTCCCACATTCTAAGAAAATGTATTTATTAAGGTAGGTTACTAACTTTCTTCTTGAAAACATGACCAAATAGCAAACCCCCAACCCCCCTCCTTCCTCTCTAACTCAATATCAGTCACCTAAAATTTTTCGAATCATTGGTAAAATCATGGTAAGATTCGTCATCAGTTAAGTAATCAAAAATATCAGAAGTCATCTCTTAGTAATCTATATAAATATAAGACAAACGTTGCCTTAATGAATGGTTATTTAAGTGATTTTAATAAAGATATTTCTAAACATATAATAATATAATATAATAATAATAATAATATAATAATAATAATAATAATAATAATAATAATAATAATAATAATAATAATAATAATAATAATAATAATAATAATAATAATAATAATAATAATAATGATAATAAAAAATGGCAACTAATAATAATAATAATAATAATAATAATAAATAATAATATATAATAATAATATATAATAATTAATAATAATAATAATAATAATAATAATAATAATAATAATAATAATATAATAATAATATAATAATAATAATAATAATAATAATAATAATTATAATAATAATAATATAATATAATATATATATATAATAATTAAAATAATAAAATAATAATAATAATAATAATAATAATAATATATAATAATTAATAATAATCATAATAAATGCCTAAAAATATAATAATAATAATACATCATAAATAATTAATAATTAATAATAATAATAATTAATATAATCAATACTAATAATAATAATAATAATAATAATAATAATAATCAATATATATATATATATAACAATAATAATAATCAATAATAATTAATAATAATAATATAATTAATAATAAATAAAATAATAATAATAAATAATAATAATAATAATAATAATAAATAATAATAATAAAATAATAATATAGATAATAATAATAATAATAGATATAATAATCATAATAATAATAATAATAATAATAATATGATAATAATAATAATATAATAAAATATAATATAATAATATGATATACAAATTATAGATAATAATAAATAATAATAATAATAATAATAATATAACCTAAATTAATACTAGC
>JABUQX010107149.1:12500-15000 GCA_015478945.1 Trachelipus rathkii
TTTTGAAATGGCGCGCCTTTTTCAAACACCACACATACACACTATTACAAAATACACTCTCTATTTCCAACTTTATTTTATAAAATAAACAAGGGCACTGCAACAGCGGAGTCAACGGTATGGCCCGTTTTCGATCCCTCCTCCAGATGCTAGGTAGAAGTTACCTAGAATTGTTCCCCTCTCCTAGAATAGGGCACTACTCGTAAGGCGTGAACTTTTAAAAAAGAAAAATTAACCTAGCCCAGAAAAAGAGTTAAGAGTGAGCATCCAAAAATGGCTCATCATCCAGACTTCCCCCATCATCACTTGAGAGTTGATGGCATCCGGTTTTTGGGCTTCTGCAGCCACGGAATTTCCTGCTTCTTCTTCTTATACACGGTATTCTTTCTTTATTGATTTTTTCAACATTTGAGCTCATTAATCTAATTTCCAATATGTTGAACATCACCTCTCCTCTTCTAGATCTCGCCTCTTATTCTTACATGAAATTCAGTCCTTTAAGCTTTTTGATAGAAAACTCTACTGTGTTTCCTCTTACTATTTCGTCCCTCAATTTTTAGGCAAAGGCGATTATTGTGCTAATGTGCGAAATAGACTTGTTTGTTCTCGTATCTTAGATTTGAAGTTTTCTTATTTTTCTACCTTATAACTCAGGTTTTCATTAAAATCTACCACTAAATTCATCTGTTCTGTATATCGTCTCCTAACTCAACTAACTATTTAAAGTTTTTGACCATTTAAAAAACAAAATAGAGCACATTGTCTCATCTTTTCCTGAAAATTTTATTTTTGGTGATTTTATTGTTTTGGTAGTTTTAGTTTTATTTTTTATTGTTCTTCATAGATCAGTCTGGGGAAGCTGGCCTATCCATTATTATCTATTCAGTAATACACTAAGCAGATGCGCGTCAGGTTGAATCCCGACATACGCATTTAGATATTGTTAACTAATATTTTCTTAATTCGGAAAAAAAATTTCCACCTCCGGATTCCTCCATTCACTTTCTTATTTCTATACCTTATATTATCACTTGAAGCCTTCAGCAAGGAAGCACCAGCCTACAGGGAGGACATTTTTCCCTTTGGTGCTGTTAGATGGTCTGATTGCCGTCGTACTTCTTTAATTTTCCTTTGAATGCTTAATACTTCAGGGGAAGGAATCCCTCGGAGTGTGCATAAAGCTTAATCGAGGTAATTTTAACTGGCAAGGGAAGCATACATTGCTTCTAATTTCCATTTCCATAATTCCATTTTGTTTAATCTCTTCCTGATCTCGTGCTATTCACCAAAGGGAAGCTGCCTTCATTAAGAACAAAGGGAAGCTGCTTCATTAAGTAGCAAAAGGGAAAGGCTGCCTTCATTAAGTACAAAGGGAAGCTTCCTTCATTAAGTACAAAGGGAAGCTGCCATCATTAAGTACAAAGGGAAGCTGCCTTCATTAAGTACAAAGGGAAGCTGCCTTCATTAAGTACAAAGGGAAGCTGCCTTCATTAAGTACAAAGAGAAGCTGCCTTCAGTAAGTACAAAGGGAAGCTGCCTTCATTAAGTACAAAGGGAATCTGCCTCATTAGTACAACAGGGACATCTGCCTTCAATTAAGTACCTCCTCGTTTTTGAAAAACTCATCAACAACTAATGCTACTTATAATTCATTCCCAAAATCGTACCAAAATACATACTACCGTCATACTCAAATTTTTTTTTTACGTAGCAAATGTAATGATCTACTTTGTTAATAATCTTCCTCATAATCATCCTGGCATTTTGAGACAAAAAATAATCCATTCTAACTTTTCTTCCTCAATTCTTTATTATATTCTTATTTTTATTATTATTATTATTTTATTATTATTATTATTTATTATTATTATTATTATTATTATTATTATTATTATTATTATTATTATTATTATTATTATTATTATTATTATTATTATTATTATTATTATTATTATTATTATTATTATATATTATCATCATAATTATTATTATTATTATCATCATCAATCATCATTATTATTATTATTATTTTATTATTCTTAAATTATTATTATTATTGATTATTATTATTATTATTATTAATTATTTTATTATTATTATTATTTTATTATTATTATTATTATATTATTATTATTGAATTCATAGTGATATATTAAGTTATATTTATCTCTTCATTTTTTCAGTAGTAAAGCAGTACTGATATTGTTTGTTGATATTAATCATCATCACATATTATTATTATTATTATTATTATTATTATTATTCTTATTATTATTTTTTATATTATTATTATTATTATTTTACTTATTTTATTATTAATTATTATTATTCATTATTATTATTATTATTATTATTATTATTATTATTTCATCAATTATTCACCAATATCATTATTTCATCATTACCCATTATCATTTTCATTATCATTATTATCATTATTATTATAATCATCATTATCTATTGTCATTATTATTATTATCATAATTATCATTATTTATTA
>JABUQX010107149.1:22500-24791 GCA_015478945.1 Trachelipus rathkii
TGCTACGTAAAAAAAATAAATTTTTAGTATGACGGAGTATGTATTTTGTACGATTTTGGGATGAATTATAAGTAGCATTAGTTTGTTGAGTTTCAAAAACGAGGGTACTTAATGAAGGCAGATTCCCTTTGTACTTAATGAAGGCAGATTCCCTTTGTACTTAATGAAGGCAGCTTCCCTTTGTACTTACTCGACGGCAGCTCTCTTTGCTTAATGAAGACAGCCTTCCATTAGTACTTATGAAGGCAGCTTCCCTTTGTACTTAATGAAGGCAGCTTCCCTTTGTACTTAATGATGGCAGCTTCTCTTTGTACTTAATGAAGACAGCTTCCCTTTGTACTTAATGAAGGCAGCTTCCCTTTGTACTTAATGAAGGCAGCTTCCCTTTGTACTTAATGAAGGCAGCTTCCATTTGGTGAATAGCACGAGATCAGGAAGAGATTAAACAAAATGGAATTATGGAAATGGAAATTAGAAGCGATGTATGCTTCCTTTGCCAGTTAAAATTACCTCGATTAAGCTTTATGCACACTCCGAAGGATTCCTTCCACTGAAGTATTAAGCATTCAAAGGAAAATTAAAGAAGTACGACGAAAAGTCAGACCAGTTAGCAGCACTAAAGGGGAAAAATGCTTCCTCCCTGTAGGCTGGTGCTTCCTTGCTGAAGGCTTCAAGTGATAATATAGGGTATAGAAATAAAAAAGTGAATGGAGGAATCCGGAGTTGGAAATTTTTTTTCGGAATAAGAAGGATTATTAGTTAAGAAATATTCTATGGTATGTCGGATTCAACTGCGCCATCTGCTTAGTGTTATTCTGAATAGATAATAATTGGTAGGCCAGCTCCCCAGCTGTATCTTGAGAACTATAGAAGAAGGCTACTGACTATGGGGAACAATAAAATCACCAAAAATAAAATTTTCAGGAAAAGATGAGACAATGTGCTCTATTTTGTTTTTTAAATGGTCAAAAACTTTAAATAGTTAGTTGAGTTAGGAGACGATATACAGAACAGATGAATTTAGTGGTAGATTTTAATGAAAACCTGAGTTATAAGGTAGAAAAATAAGAAAACTTCAAATCTAAGATACGAGAAGAAACAAGTCTATTTCGCACATTAGCACAATAATCGCCTTTGCCTAAAAATTGAGGGACGAAATAGTAAGAGGAAACACAGTAGAGTTTTCTATCAAAAAGCTTAAAGGACTGAATTTCATGTAAGAATAAGAGGCGAGATCTAGAAGAGGAGAGGTGATGTTCAACATATTGGAAATTAGATTAATGAGCTCAAATGTTGAGAAAATCAATAAAGAAAGAAGACCGTGTTTAAGAAGAAGAAGAAGAAATTCCGTGGGTGCAGAAGCGACCACCTCCGGATGCCATTAACTCCCAAGTGAAGATGGGGGAAGCGTGGATGATGAGCCATATTTGGATGCACCCTTTTTCTCTTTTTTCGGGGCTGGGTTAATTTTTCTTTTTTAAAAGTTCACGCCTTACGAGTAGTGCCTATTCTAGGAGAGGGGAACAATTCTAGGTAATTTCTACCTAGCCTCTGGAGGAGGGATCAAAACGGGCCACACTGTTGACTCCACAACTGCAGGGCCCTTGTTTATTTTATAATATAAAGTTGGGAATAGAGAGTGGTTATTTTGTAATAGGTGTGTATGTGTGGTGTTTGGCAAAGGCGCGCATATTGCTTGAAAACGATTCTTACACTACTGTGTTGGAAAGATATGAGAAAATAGAGCGGAAGTGATGAACACTGAGCACTTTTGTGTAGCTGGGTTTTTCACAACACTTCTTCATGCCCAGTGGTGGCTAATCTCAACTTTTCTACGTCCCCATTATATAGTATATATATATTATTTATATATATATATAATATATATATATATATATATATATATATATATATATATTATATATATATATATATTTAATATATATATATATACTATTTATATACTATATATTATATATATATATTTATATATATATATATATATATATATAATATATATTATATTATATTAATATATATATTATATTATATATATATATATGATATATATATATATATATATTTTAATATATATATATATATATATATATATATATATATATATATATATAGATAATATATATATATTACTCTATATTAATACTCACATATTCAAATAAATCACTACGCATAAATTTACTAACATAAATTACTTTACACTCAACTATACGTACTACTATATCTACTACAAGTTACTGCTACTTACGACTTCTACTACTGTTTCTTACTAG
>JABUQX010107150.1:0-30000 GCA_015478945.1 Trachelipus rathkii
TAAAAGTTTTTTATAGATAGTAAATCTTTCCTTTAGGAAACTTTCACATAGCTCAGTCTCTTCATTAGAAAAATATAGAAATTTTTATTGTTTTTCTTACAAAACTTGTACATATTTTTTTCTGTAAAAATTTGGCTATTTATTTGCTTTTGAAAACATGCTTTTGCTTTGATCTATTTATAATTTTGCAAATGCCATCACAGATATTTTTACCATGTACTGTTCCCAAAAACTGCTGTTCCATAATTTTCTTCATGGTCGCAGTTGTTTTTATAATTGTAACAATTTTTGTATTAACTTACATAACCATCAGTGAAATAATTGATCATGTTAATTTGTGGTAGAATTGTTTTTAAGTTTGTAACTAACAGCTATAAAAATGAATATACCATAATAATGCAGTGTTTAATAGTAAGAGCACAGTAAACTTTAATGTTAGTTTGTTTTGTTGTTAATGATGTCATCAGTGGATACCCATTTCATATAACAAATCAATTATACATTCATCTATATATATTATATAATATATTATATATAATATATATATATATATATATTTATATATATATATATAATATATATATATATATACTATATATATATAGTATATATATATATATATATAATATATATATATAATATGTCATAAAAAAAAAAAAAAAACAACACATTTGTAAACAAAAAAACAACCCATTGCTGTATCTCGGTAAATATGAAGTCTAGAGCGAAAAAATTTGGTGCACCTATTAATCGCATCTAGTATGAGTTATAAAATTGTTATAATGGTTCAAAGTCGATTTTTGAATTTTGGGAAATTTTTTAAATTTTTAAAAAAATTAACATTTCAATATTTTTGATAGATTTTTTGAGACTTTTCCAGCATTCACTGCATTAAAAAAATTATAAATTAGTATGATATTTGATTCATTCCTGTTGGTTCCATCCTTGATCTCATTCCACAACAAATTTCATGAAATTTTATCACATCCCCCCCCAGGATCATTGGGTTGCATAATTACGTTATTACTCAAATGTTTGGAAATTTATCTTTGGACACTTTCCACCAATTAAGTAATTCTTTCTTCTTTTTCCAGATTAAAAATTGATTTCTTGTAAAAAAAAAAAATTCAATTTCTTTAAGAATTTCGCCTTTTGATGAGCCACTGATTTTTCCTTTTTTTTCCCTTTTTATCAACTAACTGCTCGCTGTCACATCACTTTTCTTCAAACTTATAAAATTAAGTACTTGCAGTAATTTCTTTTCTAATGCTCCTGATGATTTTGAGGTCTTGGCAAATTAAGTTCATTGTAGATCATGCTCGTTTCTGAAAGTGGATGGATGACTCATCGCCTGAACTTCTTCTTCTGCAACCTGCTACTACTATTATCACTTTCAACCTTCATTTATTTGCATATTTCTTCAAGCATCCATTTTTACTCAATTCTCCTATTTCATTAGAAAATAAAGGTCAGTTTGTATCTTGGGTCTACTAGCAGTTATTTAAAAACAATTATCTTGTTTTGATATATGTTGCCTATTGATTCTTTCTCTTCCTTTTTATTCCATAAATCTAAACTCTAATGCTTCTTCAGCTCCATCTTTTCAAAGTCTGAACTCTGCTGTCATCCTCAGAGTTTGAGAGATTGCTGGAAAGCTCAAATATGGAACATCATTGATGATATAACTTGATTTTGCCTTATAGTTCTGTAATTCAATGGAAATGGTTGCAAACCTTAGAAATTTTTCAAAGTATTTGCGATTTATCTAGCAGTCAAGCTTAAATGATTGATTGTTCTATAATTATAAACTTTGCAGAGGTCTTTTCAAACATTCAATTCTTTCTAGAATCAAATATGTGTTATTCCACCTTGTATTAACATTTTGAATTGGCATAAGTGGGCTTGCAAGATGTGGATCCAAGTCTCTTTGTATTCTTTCAGTTCATTACAGCTTAAAAACAGGAATGATTGAAATGTGTACAAATATTCCTACATTTCTTTATTAAGTCACACTGTTCTTTGAGAAAATAAGGCACCTTTAATAACAAATTGAAGTTTATGAATAAAACAAGAAAAACTTGTGTATCCTGCTAAATTAGGTTCCAAGTTTCATGTTATATGCTCCATCTCGAAGGATTCAAATGGATTTTGTTAGGAGAAATTTCCCAATAATTCATCATAATTTCAAAAACTCATAGTGATTTTATTTCCAGAATGAGAACCTGGGGAAATACTTGCAATGGGAGTACACACACACATTTTTTTAAACTCGCTGGCAAACCAGAGTGCAGTTGATTAAAGAAATAAATGACTCGTTTGAATTATTCAGCTCTCTATATATCTGTAGTAAATGATATCTGATCAGCCTTAGAGAACTTCTCAAATACTGCTGATTATAATTTCCTGTATGAAGTTGGTAACATTTTTTCTACAAAATATTTTCTACTAAGAATAAGATATTTTGGTTGAAGATGGGCAATAAGTTCTATGAATTCCTGCTCTTCAGTGAATGCGAATGGCTGGTTACTCATTGAGATAAAATTCATTATTTTCTGTGATTTGGGGTCATTGATATGCCAAATCTTTTTTGGGGAGAAACTCTCCTCAAAACTCACTTATCTCACGGTTTGGATCTATTGCACTTTTGTAGTTTCCCCTGTTCTTGAAAATACAAGACTCTCCCTTTTATTACTATTAAAATTTTTGGTCTTCCAAATATTACCTTTGATGATGATTTTTCATATGATTATGAAGTGGCGTTATACTAAATGCAAGATTTTATGTTGAAAGTTATATAAAATATTTTTTTTTTACATTTCTTTATAGTTCCTTATAGTTCATAAGAAATTCCGGTTCCGGGCGGAATTTTTTTTGTGATTCCGGCTAATTCCGGTTCCGGCCGGAACTGAAAATTTCAGTTCCGGTACACCCGCTAATATTATATAATATATTAGATATATATATATATATATATATATATATATATATATATATATATATATATATATATATAATATATATATATATATATATATATATATATATATATATATATATACTTCTGCCCCTGGCACACCTTAATTGGAGGGCCACACTGCTTCCAGGAAGCCGGCCTCCGCCACCGGGCGGTTCCACAGGTCGATGAGAGAGGATATAGAGAAGTCGGCGCGGGGGGCGTCGAGAGCTGGGCACCTCAGAAGGAGGTGCCCAGCTTTGCATGAGTTTTGGGTGGTGACCTGATCTGCTCCGGGTGAGGTCCATTTGGCCTCTTCTGGACAGCGTTTGTTCTCTAGGGGAAAGTTTTTTTTTTTTTTGGGGGGGGTGGTTTAATAAATTATTTGGGGGGTTTTGAAGGTAAGTGTTTTTGTTAGTGGGTATGGATATGGTGTAAATCCATGACCTATGGGGAGGGGACTGGGGAATTATATTGTAAGTGTTGTAATAGAATTGAACTGGTGAAGAAGGGGGGGGATTTTAGTCTTTGTCTAATGTGATTGGAGAGAATTTGGTGACAAGGGTGGGTTGGGTTACGGGTTTTCTGATAGAATTGAGTCCCCACCATCTCCAGATGTGTGGAAATTGGGAGGATGGAGGTTTCATCGTGTAAATGTTAGATTGGGGTGGTTTTAGTGCAACCTGTGATAATTATATATATATATATATATATATATATATATATATATATATATATATATATATATATATATATGATATATATATAATATATATATATATATTAAGGCGGCTCCACACATGCGTTCCGTCCGGAATTTGACATTTTTTTCCGGTTCCGGCCGGAACCGGAATTACTAATCTACTTCTGAAAAAAAATTTGATGGAAGGGATTTATTTTACATAACCCATAGCCCATCTTTTAACAAAAAATAATAGTATTGTGTAGCATTCATACAGTGTATTACATATCTACAGTATTATTTAAATAAAGTTTACTCAAGTACCTCAAAATATAGGATTATAAGATATTCTCATTAAATTCAAATTTAATTTCCAAAAATATATATATATATACTATATAATATTATATATATATAATATAATATATATATATATATATATATATATATATATTATATATATATATATATATATATATAATATATATATATATATACCGGGTAATATATATATATATATAATTATATATATATATATATATATATATAATATATATATATATATAATATATAATTATATATATATATATATATATACTGGTATATATATTATTATATATATATATATATTATATATATATATAATATATATATATATATATTATTATTATTATATATATATATATATTATATATATATATATATATAAAGTTTAACTTTCCCTTTAAACACTTTTGAAATATTGCTGAAATGCGGTGAAGTAAAAGAAAAACGGTTCACCAAATATTGGGCGATATTTTTAAACGTTTTCCTCAAATATATTTCCTGCTTATGAAAAATAATTTATCTGAATATATGGGGGAGACTGAAAAGGAGAGTAATTTTTGGGGCTAGTACTGCTATGTTTAGAAATTTAGCTTTGGTCACTTCCATCAATAAGTAATTCTTCTTTTTCCAGATTAAAAATGATTTCTCTGGTAAAAAAATTTCAGTTTCTTTAAGAATTTCACCTTTTGAAGAGCCACTGATTTTTTTTTTTTCCTTTTTACCCTAACTGACTCGCTGTCACTTTAACTTTCTTCAAACTTATAAAAAACTAAGTAACTTTGCAGAATTTTTTTTCTTAATGCTCCTGATGAATTTTGAGTTACTTGGCAAATCTAAGTTCATTGTAGATAATGCTCGTTTCTGGTTCTGAAAATGGACTGGACTGACTCATCGCCTGAACCTTCTTCTGCACTGCTAATACTATTATCACTTTCTACCTTCAATATCCTTCAAGCATCCATTTTCTACTCAATTCTCTTATTTCAATAGAAAATAAAGTCAGTTTTGTATCTTGGGTCTACTACAGTACTTAAAACAATTATTTGTTTGATATATGTCTATTGATCCTTTCCCTTCCTTTTTATTCATAAAAACTCTAATGCCTTCTTCATCTCTTCTTTTAAAGTCTGAACTCTGCTGTCATCCTCAGAGTTTGAGAGATTTGCTGGAGAGCTCAAATATGGAGAATAATTGATTTTGCCTTATAGTTTCCGTAATCATGGGAAATGGTTGCAAAACTCTCAGATTTTTCAAGTATTTGCCATTTATTAGCAGTCAAAGCTTAAATGATTGATTGTTCTATAATAAAAACTTGCAGAGGTCTTTGAAAACATTCAATTCTTACTAGAATCAAATATGTGTTATTCCACCTTGTATTAATATCTTGAATTGGCATAAGTAGGCTTGCAAGATGTGGATCCAAGTCTCTTTGTTTTCTTTAAAGTTCATTACAGCTTAAAAACTGGAATGATTGAAATGTGTACAAATATTCATACATTTCTTTATTAAATCACACTGTTCTTTGAGAAAATAAGGCATCTTTAATAACAAATTGAAGTTTATGAATAAAACAAGAAAAACTTGGTTGTATCCTTCTACAAAATTAGTTCAACAATTTCATGTATAACTGCTCCTCTCGAAGGATCAAATGGATTTTTTGAGAAAATAAGGCATCTTTAATAACAAGTTGAAGTTTATGAATAAAACAAGAAAAACTTGTGTATCCTGCTAAATTAGTTTCAAGTTTCATGTTATATGCTCCATCATGAAGGATCAAATGGATTTTGTTAGGAGGAATTTCCCAATTATTCATCATAATTTCAAAACTCATAGTGATTTTAATTCCAGAAAAAGAACGCTGGGAAATACTGCACTGGAGTCACAGTACATATTTTTTAAACTGCTGGTAAGCCAGGTGCAGTTAGGAAACAAATGACTCATTTGAATTATTTAGCTCTCTATATATCTGTAGTAAATGATATCTGATCAGCCTTAGAGAACTTCTCAAATACTGCTGATAATAATTTCCTGTATGAAGTTGGTAACATCTTCTCTACAAAATATTTTCTACTAGGAATAAGATATTTTGGTTGAAGATGGGCAATAAGTTCTATGAATCTCTGCTCTTCAATGTCTGTGAATGGTTGGTTACTCATTGCGATAAAATTCATTATTTTCTGTGATTTGGGGTCATTGATATGCCAAATCTTTTTTGGGAGAAACTTTCCTCAAAACTCCCTTGTTTCATGGCTTGGATCTATTGCTCTTTTGTGGTTTCCCCTGTTCTAGAAAATTCAAGACTCTCCCTTTTACTATTAAAATATTTGGACTCCCAGATATTCTCTTCAATGATGATTTTCCATATGTTCATGAAGTGGTGTTGTTCTAAATGTAAGATTTTATGTTGAAAGTTATATAAAATATATTTTTTTACATTTCTTTATAGTTAAACGAAAGTTCATAAATTCCGGTTCCGGCCGGAATTTTTTTTGTGATTCCGGCTAATTCCGGTTCCGGCCGGAACTGAAAATTTCAGTTCCGGTACACCCCTAATATATATAGCTATATATATAATAGAGCTGTACTGAATATTCAGCAACTATTTGTTATTTGGCCTATTTAGCCATATTTCCAAATATTTAGTATTCAGCTTTTTTTCTGAATATTCAGCTACTGAATAGTTAATAGGTAAATTGTGACATTTCGTCACCACCACATAACTCATCAGGATAATAAGGCTATAGCTATACCACTATGGCATTTTTTCTTTTTTAATTTCGTTTTTTATTTTATTTTATTTAACACATAATACATAATTTTACTTTTATTTAATACACATTTAATATAAAAAAATATTCAAATTTAAAAACATTATAATTTACTAAGTTACTATTTATTGTGAATACATATATGGTAGTTGAATAAAAATAAAGTGGAAACTCATTGAAAATTAAAAAAGCTTATAGTTTATTAGTTTAGTACTAATAGTGATAAAGGGGCAGGTTTTAATGAAGAAACATTAGTCTTTCTTCAGTTTCAGGACTGCGACTCATTCCCCCTCCAGGGGGTCCTATGGACTCTGACAATCTCCAAATTTCATCCTTCTACAGTCATTTCATGTAGTAGTAGTAGTAGTATAGGTACAGTTTGGAGTTGCCCTGTCTGCTTAAATATATTCTACCTGAATTAGGGTTATTGTACCGCTCTAAAATTTGGCAGCCCATCAGGTTACGTGTTCGTGCCCCCCTCTGGAGGTGGGTGCTGGCCCCTAAAAATAGGAAATGACCTAGAAGTATTAAATTTGGAGATTGTATAGGGGAGGAAGGAGTAAAGAGGATTCAGAGTCAGAGCCAGAGCTGGTACCGGTGCTGGAGCCAGTGTGGTGCAGTGCCGAGTTAGTTAATATTTGTATGATAATACAATATTGGTGTCCTTATATTTGTTATCAAACCCGTAGATCTCGAATATGAGGGTTTCAATTTTGTAAAGGGTGTCTGTTGACCCCCCTCTGGGGTTCCTCTGAAGAAAACAGTTTTTTTTACCCCATTGGTGAAAAATTGATGGGGTAAAAAAAATAATTTTATTTCTAGGACATCCAATAATTCTCAAAAAAATTATTAGTTTGGCCAAGTTCCTCCATTAATATGTAGCATCTACCAAAAAAAAAAAATATATAAAAATATAATACATATGAAATGGTAGCAAAAGTTGTTGAAACTGTAAAAAAGTTTTGCGACCATTTTTTAACTGGTTGTCAACATTTGTTATCACTGATTACTGTCACTTTAGAGCAGCCCATTTTCTTTTTGCATTTTTTATAGATTATTATCTCAGCTACCAGACTAGCAAGTAAATTTCAAAAAAATATTTCCAGGAAGGCGGGGGAGGGTTTTATTTTTTACCCCACAAACCATCAAAAACTTTATCCCACTTGACTATATATATATATATATATATATATATATATATATATATATATATATATATATATATATATATATATATATATATATATATATATAATATTAAAATATGCTATATATATATATATATATATACATATATATAATATATATATATATATATATATATAAAAACTTTATTATATATATATATATATATATATATATATTTGGTATTTATACCCTTGGCAATGTAAAACTATTTATTCACAATGACATTTAATATATTAAAAGATTAAAACTATTTACAGTAAGGTAATTTTTTTTTTTTGCTCCTTACATTAAGAGAGCTTCCTCAGAAATAACTTTTTATCATTGCCAAGGTAGAAATACAAAAATAAAAATCTGTTTATGAAAAATAAATGTTCTAAACAAAATATATATATATATTATATATATATATATATATATATATATATATATATATATATATATATATATATATATATATATATATATATATATATATATATATATATATATATTTTAAATGTATTGCCTTAAAAGTTTTAGATCAATAGTCTTTTGAACTTCGTACTTTGAAATTTGGATTTTATTGGTTGGGGGGGGGAAGGCAATGATTCCCTCAAGGTGGGGACTGGAAATATTGAGCATGATTTTCTTTGGTTTCCTATTGAAGGTTTTGTCTTTTTGGAGCGAAAGTTTCAAACAATAATCTAAGACCCTAGTGGTCAATACTCAATTTTTTTTATCTGCCCTGGGTTTTAACCCATATAGGCCGTTTTATATATAATACATACTAACTATATATATATATATATATATAATATTATATATATATATATATATATATATATATATACTATATATATATAATAGTATATATATATAATATATATATATATATATATATATATGTGTGTGTGTGTGTGTGTGTGTGTGTGTGGTGAGGTGTGGTAATTTTGGTTGTAAAAAAATTAAATACTAAAAAAATTATAACAAAAGCTAAACAGCCTATCTATGCACTCTATTCTTTATATAGTTTTATATATTTGCGAAAATAACTTGGGGTAAATTTGGAAAACTTTAAGATTTCAATGCATATTTTGATTTATTTTATTATTTTTGATTTAAAGATATAATTTCTTATTAATTAAAAAGTTAAAATTCAAAAATTTAGTAATAAATTGTTTAATTTGTTAAATATTTTTTCTCTATTGCCAAAGTTAATGCCAGAAGCATGTTAGCAGGTTTTAAAACTACTTACAAGAATACTTAACAATATTATAAATGAGTTACCTATATAGGTAGATATAAAAAAAAAATATTCTTAGAAAAGTAGGTAAGTCAGGCTTTCTTTCCACAGGTTTTATTTTTTTCTGTTTTTATCCCTTATAGTTATATAAAACTCCATATATAGTAGATGAGTATAATGGGAAGTGAAGCCTGGTAACTAATAATAATATAATAAATCAACACATGCCTTCAAGATCTTTGGAAATTGATATTAAATGCTATTAGTTCCTGCATTTAGTGAAGGTGTATCTAATATTTTTATAATACATTTTGCTTCAACATTGCAAATATCTGAAATTAAGGGATAAGAGTAAAATTTACTAATTCCACTGGGATGTAAAAAGTTAATTTTAAAATCATCAAATTCGATATCATAGCTTTCAATAATCCCTATCCATTTTTGATTTTGACAAATCACATATTGTCCACAATTTGTTTTTTCAAAAATGTTTGTGCTCTCATTTTGGAAACTCTTTAGGATTCTCATTTCTTCACCCTGTTCTGTATTTGAGGTTTCAAAAACTTTTATTTTTCCATTGTCCAAAGGTAAAATCTTGTGAATCTTCTGTGTTTCTACTGTAAGAACTGGATTTTGGAATCTAAAAGCTAAAAACTTTTCATTCTTCTCAATTTCATTCTTTCTTGTGTAAAAAAATTTCACTTCTTGAAAATTTCTTTCACAAAATTAAAACATCTTTAGAGGGGATATTATTTGCTCATGAAATGGACGTTGAAGGCTAGCTTTTGCAACTGTTCTTTTTACAACACCTTCAATACCATTACAAGGACTTTTACCATGTGAAGTGGCAAAGAAATGCCATTCACAGTCAAAATTAAAATCATTCTTATGAAAGTAAATATTCAAAAAGTTAAACCTATTTTTTTACTGTCCAGCACAACCATCACTAAAATAACTGATTTTTTCTAAATTGAAGTAAAGATTTTATGTGGGGGAATTAGAGTGCATAAAAATGTATAAACCATAGTTGTGCTGTGCTTAGTCTCAAGGGATAAGAAGCCAAAGCTTTTACAAATTAATTCTTGTTCATTCTTATAATACATCACAAAAGGGTGAAGAATACATTGGGAATTTTCCCAGTAAAACCCTTGAATTTCATCTTGCATTATAAATGAAAAGTTTTCAGCAAAATCTAAAAATAAAATAACTTCATTATGTGCAATATTAATTTTTAATTCTTTTAAAAAATGTGATTGTGTTTTGTGCCTGGTTAAGTTAATAATTTTTTTAGTTAATGAATAAATATATTCATCTAATGATTCACATATTTCTATCAGAGAACACCTGTCCACTGTAACCCATTGTTTGCAAATTATCTTCTCCATATCGTGAAGCGATTCAATGCTTGAAAGAAATTCTCTAACCAGTTTCTCTTGGACATAAATTGCATAAATGGAACATGCACTTTGTTTGTTAAGTAACACACACACTTTTTTCCATTAGAATTTTATAGTTGTAGTCATACAAACTAAGGGCAAATAATTGAAGCTTTGTATTTTGGTGATAGGTACATACACAAACTGTATGTGTACCAGATGCACCAGCCAGTACACAAAATTTTGGTCTCAATCTTGCAAATGTTGAGAATCCAATAACTGGAATAGAAGTATCATTTTTGGAAAGAGTGTATTCCTCTTTTAGATTCATCAAAATTAGTCTTTTTTTGAATTGATCCTTTCTTTCCACTATCAATATTTCTTATACTAAGACAATCTTTTTTACCAGGGCACTTTCTGCTAGTTTCATCTTGTTGGAAAAATTTTGCATATAGTTTTTTTACATCCCTTGTAATAACTTTACCTTTTGAGACATGTGGTATTTCAGGTATTATTCCAAATTTCTTTTTCATTCTCTGGTTTTTTTCACATGTAGTCAGTAGCTTCCAAGATTCTAGTTTTTTCTATGACTGTATGGGGATATGCTTAAAATTTTGATTTTTTCTTTCATATGATCAGTTTCAATTGAAAAGCATTTATTTATTTAGTTTCTAGCCATTAGTTTTATCAATCTGTAAAAGTAATAATTAGTCAAATGATTGGTACCCAATTAAAAAACAACAAATTTTATAAAATATATAAAATGAATTAAGAAATTTATTGCAATACATCATACAACAGGACTGAAAATTAATATAATGACAAGTCTTCCATTTTAAAATGCAGGTCATTTTAGACTATTTTATCTTCTATTTTCATAATATTTTGATAAAAAAAATTTCAATTAAATTGTAATTTGCAAGATAGAGAACATGCATTGAAACTTACTTTAGTTATGGAAATGTAAGATATCAGAGCTATATATAACAAACTTTAGATATATAAGTCAGTTATAAATGTTAACATAATATCACATTTAGATCACTATCATTTGTAGTAATTAAGATTAAAAACATAATTATCTATTAACTTACCTGTTAAATTCTAAATCAGATTCCATTTCCTTTGATGGACTTGGTATTTCCTCTTCTAGGTCATTTTCTAATTTTATTTTCATAGTTTTTGTTACTTTTTCAATAGTTTGTAATCTTATCACTTTTGTGCTTGAATGCAATCTACCTAAAAAAATATAGATATTATTATACTATTTTTTTTTAATATTTAAAGTTTGTTATGCATTATTAAGAGTCAATGCATATATTAATTACCAGGTTTCATTCTGCTACATATATGTAGTATGTAGCTGAAAGAGGTACTTACGCTTCTTTATTGGAGTAACAACTAGCTCCTTTAAAATTTTGTTAATATCTGGATTCTCATCACTATAAGAGGAAGCTTCAGCAATTGAAGATGAGCTTTCTGCAGAAGAGTGAGCTCTCATGGAGCTACATGATTTTCATCTGATTGCACTTCCTTTAGTATGTCAGGATTTTTAAAAATTTTCTTCCTGCAGTTATCACACAACATATTATCTATCTTCTGGCAATGTATTCTTGCAGGCAATGAAAAGTTGATTGCTGATCCTTCTCACTGATTTAGTAATTTTTTTTTCATGAATTTTTAAATTGTCAAAACAATTATGATGTACCATTTTGACAATTATTAGTTATAGAACAGCTCTCAAATATTGTTAAAAAATAAACACCTATAATATATATATATATATATATTACTATATATATATATATATATATATATATATATATATATATATATATATATATATATATATATATATTATATATATATATATATATATATATATATATATATATATAAAAGTAAGTTCACATTTGACTCATTGGGTTAAGGCGAGCTTTTTGGCTCACCTTAAGAACAGGATTCCCTCTCAGTATGGGTTCGAGTTCTAGTTCGGCCACGTGAACGGACACAAAAAAATTTCCGTTAGTAGGAGATTTTCTGCAATATTTACATATTGCAGTTTACGGCATAGTGTATTACACTAATCTCAATACACACACTTCACTACAACCATAGCCAACACATCCAACAGAACAGTCTTTTCACAAACAAATCACTTTTCTCATGCTTCTCGCATTGGAAAAGCCGTGTACTAGGATGCGAACCCATGCCTTACAGTGGCAAGCATTCCGACTATGTCACGCTGAAGCAGGGCTTGCTATCGGGCCTAAATATTCCTGCACCTTCCACTTGGTCAGAAACCATACAAATACTTTCCTGACCAATTACCATCAGGATTAGGCACAAAATCAGTAATAAATAAATATAATAATATTAGTATATATATATTATATATATATATATATATATCATATATATATATATATATATATATATATATATTATATATAAATATATACCATAAATATATAGATATATAATAATAAAAATATATATAATATATATATATATATATATATATATATATATTATACGGTATTATATATATTATATATATACTATATATATATATATAATTATATAAATATATATATATATATATATATATATATATATATATATATATATCTAAACAATATATATATGATATAGATTATATAATATATAAAAAATTTTTTAAAAAATTTTAAAAATAAATAAAGAAATATATATATATATATATATAATATATATATATTATTATATTATATATCATAATATATATATATCTAAAAATTAGACTTAATCAATTTAATTATCATGAAGTTTCACATGGTAATTTATTTCCTATTATTGTACTTGAAAATGATATCCCTAATTTTTTTATAAAAAATTTTATGCACTGTTAATGGCTGATACCCATTGCTTTTTTTTTTATTTGATGCATAATTAGTTTGAGTTTCAAAAGTTGAAATATAATTTTTGGCTTTCAATGTACTGGTGGGGTGGAAATGGGGGGGGATAAACACTTTAAAATTGTGTAAAATTTTTTAGCGGAAATATTTTTTTAAAACAAGGCTACCATTAAATTCGTCTTCTTTCTGATTCCAACGATATATAATACTATCAATTTTACTATTAAATTGAGGGAGATATAAGTGTTTTTTGATTTGGGATGAAGCCCCCCCCCCTAAAAAATATACACCCTTATAAATCAAAAACTACAAGTCATAGAGTTCTAAAATTTTGCACCATGGAGTCAGGCACCAAAAAGAACCTTATGCACCAATTTTTATCACAATTGAAGAGGTGATGGTGTAAGGGGCGTGGTGATTTGTCAGAGATTGACCCTTTAAATAATTTTTTAATATAACTACATTACATAACATAACCTAACACCAGTAACTTAAATCTTTTGCCAATTTTCTTAAATTTAATTAAACTAACTTGGGGTACTAATTTCTAAGTTTTAATATGGAATTTGGTATATAACCCCATTCTTTAATGAGAGAGTGTGATGAATAATTATTTCAATGACAGCATATAGTGAATAGTCATGCAGTTATGCATATACTTATTATTTAATTATCACTTCTAGTAGCCCCCAGACATCTGCATACATTTAACAGTAACTCTTTGTATTAAATATCTTAACCCAAGATGCATGGAATAACTATATGATTATTTGTGTTGGTGAATGTTGAAGTATTAAATAGGGTTAATAATAATAATAATAATAATAATAATAATAAAAATAAAAGTTTTATTTTTAACTTCCAATTCTTGAAATATTTTCTCCTGATTTTCATTTAATTTTCTTAATATACTAGTCTAGAAAATAGTTTGCAAAGAAAGCAATAGGCATATTTATATTTATTATTTTCTGACCAGTTTCGTCCGTAAACCTCGGACATCTTCAGAGTTTCGATTCTAACATTTGAATGAATTATATAATACAAGATTTAAAAAATTAAAATTACAAATTAGATTTTAGCTTTCATATTATATTTAATTTAAGTGACAATACGTTGAACTTTGTTAATGTCTGGTTTTAGATGTTTTATGTAATAAGCCTCAGCTATTTTCATATTACATAAAACATCTAAAACCAGACATTAACAAAGTTCAACGTATTGTCACTTAAATTAAATATAATATGAAAGCTAAAATCTAAAATCTAATTTGTATTTTTAATTTTTTAAATCTTGTATTATATAATTCATTCAAATGTTAGAATCGAACTCTGAAATGTCCCGAGGTTTACGGAAGAAACCGGTCAGAAACTAATAATATAAATATGCCTCTTGCTTTCTTTGCAAACTATTTCTAGACTAGTATTCAAGAAATTAAATGAAAACAGAGAAAATATTAGGAATTGGAAGTTTAAAAGTAAACTTATACCCATATTAAAACAAAGCTGACAGATATTTCTAAATAATAATAATAGCATTCCCCCCTAAATTATTTAGTTAAAGAATAAAAATGGGTTCATGATGTATGAACAAAAAAACTTATTACAATAATTTTTATTAATAATTATAATTAATAATACTTTCTTTTAATTTTTTTTGTTCATAACATTCGTGGGCAACATTTTATTTTTCAAAAAGAAAAAGTTGACATGAAATAATAATCAATAAAAAGTAATACTTAATTATTATTATTATTATTATTATTATTATTATTATTATTATTATTATTATTATTATTATTATTATTATTATTATTATTATTATTATTATTATTATTATTATTATTATTATTATTAACCCTGTTTAATACTTCAACATTCACCAACACAAATAATCATATAGTTATTCCATGCATCTTGAGTTAAGATATTTAAAATTTTAATATCGTGTACAGGAAAAAGATTTCAACATTTGGAGCTTAGATATAAACTTTTGTATTGGAGCCACAATGTGTATAACAAAATTAAGATAGCTGCCTCTCTAAAGGGAAATGTTTATGGAAGATTGTGAAAATTTTTTTTATTGACATCAAGAATCCAATTATAGGGCATCTTACCAAGCTCAGGAAGTGGTTCTCTCTGATAACTTTCAAGAGCTTGATTCAATACTTTCAATTGGGTTGTGTGAATCCCAAAAAATGTGAAATGGCTGATATGCCATAAGAGCCTGGAGCACGGGCAGAGGCACTTCTTAAACTTCTCTCCAATGCATTTAATTTTGGAACAAGGCAGATTTTTCATTTTTTTCAAATACCAAAAGCTGAAAATCTTTCAAAATTGCATATGAAGTGAAACTTTCAAAAAAAAAAAAAAATTTGAAAATAAAGAATAATTCATTTATTACTTTTGGAGCCACATTAGTTGTGTATTTTCAAATAATATATATATATATATATAAGTGATATATATATATATATAATAGTATTTAAATATATATATTATTTATATTTATTTTTATATATATATATATATATATATATATATATATAGAAATAAGTATAGTATTATATAGTAGTGATGGACATGACATCCGCATCCGCAACTAAATGACATCCGCATCCTAAATTGGACATCCGCATCCGCATCCTCTTTTTAAAAATGAGGATGTTGAGGATGTTTTCGTACATTTGGATTAAATGCAATATAAAAAAAATTTTTTGTCATCTTTATCATTTAAGTTTATGGGAATAATTGTAATTTTGAATTTCCGATTTATATATATTGTAATATCCTAATATTTGGGATCTTGTTCTTGTTTCAGTTAATTCACTACTTCTATTGAATGATTGTTAGTACAAAAATACACTTATGATGATTTTTATGTTGTGAAGATTTTCTATAATATTGAGATACAGAGCTACAACTTCTGACGAATTATTACTTTTTCTTTGGAAGATTGTGTAAAGTAGATGAATCACCATTTCCACTAAACGGTAGGAAGGGTTCTATAAATCTTGTTTCTTTGGAGCATTGGTCAGTACTAGCAATTTAATTGGCCTATATTTTATTATTATTTTAGATCTGTCTATCATCATCTGCCCAATTCCACCATCTTGAATTGTAAAAGGGAAACAAGTTTTATAATTACATAACACCTCTGTATAGTCAGGGGTAAGTGCTATTCTCACAGTATATTTAATATTCTTTACATTTTTTTACATACTTGAATTAAAATATACCTATGTCTTACATGTCTTAAAATAATAATAATAATATAAGAGTATGGTAAGTTACTGATTATATGTAACTTCCCACCAAATGGGACAATCTGGGGCATGCTAAGTGTGAGAAGAATTGATAAAGGAGAATGAACATATTAGAGAGTTGTGTGGTGTGAAGAAAGGGGTAAACGAAAGAATAAAATGAAAAGTATGTTGAGTGGATTGGTCAGTGGAAAGGATTGAATGATAGTTCGTTTTTTAGCGGATGTATTGTTGGCGAGTGTGTTGGGAAACCGACTGGCTGGGAGATCGAAGGAAAAGTGGATTGAGGAGAGAAATGTGAGTTGGCAGAGGCGAGAAGAAAGGTGCATTAATATAAGAGAGATTGGCGGGGTTTTGTGAGGGGGTATGTTGTGGCCCACCTGGATCAAGGGATGAACCCTTACACTGATGATTTACCATAGTGAAGGTCCGTCGCAGTCTGTGAAGCTATTAGGGTGGTTTTCTGACTTTTGCCATGAGTCATTACTAATTAATGGTACAGGCTGGCTTTCTTTTTGGACTGTCATATTTCCTACTGCTTTTCGTTTCTGATGCATGGTTACAACAACCTTTACCACAGTCTTGGCGAGAAAAAAGGTAGATATGAGGAATATATATATATATAATATATAGATATATATATATATATAATATATATATATATATATATATATATATATATATAGATACTATAATATAGATATATATATATATATATTAATATATATATATTATATATAATAATATATATATATATATATATATATATATATATAATATATTATATATATATTATATATATAGTATTATATATATATATATATATATATTATTAAAGATATTATATATATAATATATATATTATAAAAATAAAATCATCAGATCATGTGAAATGTAATAAATTATATTGCCCTAGACATAATAAAACTTTATTTTAGTACTAAACTCTACTTTATATATTGTATACCTCTTTAAACATATTGTATTTACTGTATTTAAGCTAAATACCCTAAAAGACTTGATATATATGAAAAAAAGTAATTTAAAAAAAAAACAAAAAAAAAAACAAATTTTTGGCCTTTGTTTTTTTTTTAAAAAACGAAAAGTTTTTTTTTTATCCCAACCCTATATATAATATATATATATAATATATATATATAGATTATATATATATATATATATATATAATTATTTATATATATATATAATATATATATATATATTATAAATATATATATATACTATATATATATATATATATATATATATATAAATATATAATATAAATATATATATATATATATATATATATAGATATATATATAATAATATTATATATATATATAATATATTATCTATTATATATTATATATTTAAACTAAAATTCTAGGTGATGAAATTTTTGATTCTCAAGTCATCGAGGATTCACGAGTCTTATGAAAGAACTGTAATTGATTATGTGAAAGTTTTTTTTATATCAACCTCATTTTTATGAAAGTCCGATTATATATATTATATATATAATTATATATATATATATATATATAATATATATATATATATATATATATATATAATATATATAATATATATATATATATATATATATATATATATATATATATGGGCGTAGGCAGGATTTCAAATAGGGGGGTCAAAGGTTGAGTGATATATATATATATATATATATATATATATATATATATATATATATATATTATATATATATATATACTATTAATATATATATATATATATATAATAATATAATATATATAATATATATATATATATATATCTTATATTATATATATATATATATATATATATATATATATATATATATATATATATATATATATATATATATATATATATATATATATGTGTGTGTGTGTGTGTGTGTGTGTGTATTATGTACGCAAGGTTTGATTATGGGTTTTTATATCACATGATAAAAAAGTTGCTTCGGTTATAAAATAAATAAAATAACAAGTCTACAACAGTTGTAATTAAAAAATTTTGTGTCATGAGGTGAGTAAAAATAAAAATACCTATTTGAGAAACGTAAAGTAATATTTATTGTGGTTGGCTAGTACTGAGTCCTGAGTGGTAACTAATATTAAATCTAAACTAGCATTAGACGCCTAGGATTTTAAGCGAATTTCGCAATTACATTTGCTTCCAATTCGTTCATTTTTTCATTTACTAATTTTTATGAATACTCATCCTACATAGTCCATTAAGCCTGTCTTTCATCATTGTATTTCTTAGGCAAGTCTTTATTCTTCGCAGAGTGTTGAAAGACCTTTCAATGGTACTGATTGAACACGATAGCACCATTGCAATTAATAGACAGCTTTTTGATTTGAGGAAAAAAAGGGGTTGGCTTCTTTAATAACTTCAGTAAGTTCCAAATCTTTCAACTTTAGCTTATCCATTTTTTATCTAGCCACAAGGTATACCATAAGTCAGTTTCGGTATGAATTTTATTGACATATAAAGATCATAAAACTCTGAAAAACATTTTACTTAATCACGCAAACTGCCTACGGAGCACCTAACATAAGAACGGATGCCAAATGAAAAAGATAAAATGCTGCACACGTTGTTTTCTTGAAAATCTAGTCTCTAAAGAGGATGAAAGTGAGTCAAGATAAGGCACAAGTACAGAACGCTTCCAATATTCAGCAGAAGTTTCAGCAGGATGATTTGCTTTATGTTGTTGAGATTGTACTTTTCTAGGGGGGAGGTGCAAGATTCTACTAAAAAACTCGAGGCAGTAAATAACGATTGGCGGATAAGAGCGAGAGCAGCAATTATTTGATCAGGCAGTGTTTGCATTGGTCTTTGACAACCTGCAAAATTCTTTGAATGATCAGAGACTGCTTAAGGTTAAATTATGTTTTTGTTTGAATAATTAACCACTGGTTTTCAAACTAAAGCCAAAAATATTTGGTCTATTTTGGAAGAGGTAATAATGGAAATTGTTTTGTGCCGAACAGAATAATAAGAAAAGCTGTTTTTTTTCTTGTTTTGATGTTGCCTTCAATATCAAATTTTTTTATTCATATTTTGTATGTGCAATAATAGCATTGTCTATGATTATATTTGATTTCCAACGGGGTTCACAAAGTTTTTAGCAGTTGGGATAATTCAGTATTTTCTTTTAGGTTGTAGTCTCGAAAAGTTTGTCTTTTATTGTGGTATGGAGTATTCATCACAATTAATAATCACAAGATGGGATAATGTCTAGCGCAACTCTTAAATGAACCAAAATTAAGCCCGATGGGGCTTACAACAGTGAAGAATATAAATTTTTTTCATATTTTCCAGCAGTTTTCTTTTGAACCCTATGTTTTATCCTGATAATGCTGCGCAGCTGTCGTACTCCTGACCAACGTATAGACTCGGCTTCAAACCTTTTCTAAAACCAAATCAATCTTTCTGGCAATGGTTCAAGAACTCAAACCCCAAAAATTCTTCTCGAACAGTCATTTTTACAAGATCGAAAGACCCTTAATCCTATAGATAATTATTCGTTGCCTGACAAATCCGCCAGTTCATATGCCAAATATGAGTAGATACAAAAATTGTTTACAAACCGCGACAAACTGTTTTTTATGATGAATTCCTCACAAATTGAATTCAGTCATTTGAAGTCCATCGGAAACTTCCAGACGGGATTCTGTCATTGAATATGTTCTTTCAATTACACATCACCGCATCTTTCGCAGCTTAATCAGAGCTTCAAAAATTTCCCTCAGCAGGTCTTTACCTACTTAAAAATTAAGTCATGGGTATTCGGACCGAAAAATTATGGTCTTCAAAATTGCTGTAAATTTCTTTTTATTTTCTGCAATTATTTTTTGATGTTGTTTGTCGCAGCTGAATATTCAACGGGTACGCTTTCAGTTGATGATTTAACAGCTTCAGCCGCCAAATGCTATCGACATACTGAAGGTTCTAGCGGAGAAGAATGTCAGAAGAAGCCAAGCGGTATAAAAAAGCAAAAAAGCTAGTTCACTTTAAAGCAATATGACAAAGGAAATAACATTAAAACTTTAAAGAAAAAAATATATAAAATTATTATTTAGTAATTACTACTTCATTATCTATCGATTGATGTATTTTTTTCAGTTTTTCTACGAATAAACCCTTTAAAAACGGTAAGTCTGACAAAACATATTAAGGTTCGTAATTTTTTGTTCCCAAGATTTAGGGGGGGAATATGCCCCCCCCTGCACCACCCTCCTACGCCATATATATAATATATATAGATTATATATATATATATATATATATAATATATATATATAATATATATTTATATATATATATAATACTATATATATATAATAATATATATCTTCTTCTTCTTCTTGATCTTCCTCTTCAGTCTGGGCGGAAGGTGCGTTCATGCATCGGAAAAGAAAAGCAGTAGAAGAATATGACAAAAGTCGAAAAGAAAGCCCAGCCTTACCGCCCCCTCTGTACCATTAATTAGTGAAAACTCGTCACAGACAGAAAATCCACCCTAGGATGCGTTCATGGGACCGCCGCGGACCCTCACTAATGGTAAATCCGTCAATGAAGGTCATCCCTTGGCCAGGTGGCCACAAAAACATACCCCATACAAAACCCAAAGCCCATTCTCCCTATCATGCAAACCTTTATTCTCGCCTCTGCCAAACTTCCATTTCTCTCCTTCAGACATTCGTTCACCGACTCAATCCACTTTCTCTTCGGTCTCCCAGCCGGTCGGTTCCCAACACACTCTCCACTATACATCCGCTTAACCAACCGACTATCATTCATCCTTTCCACATGACCAAACCATGTCAACATATTAAATTTATTCTCTCATTACCCCTTTCTTCACCAACCACACAACTCTCCTAATACGTCAGTTCCTCATTTTATTATTCATTTTACAACTAGCATGCCCTAAGATTGTCCATCTGAACACATTGACACTTAGGATCTATACTTCTTTATTCCCAGCCATAGTCTCAACTACCCAACGAATAACCACAGTAACAACATACCCTCATGTAAGACTCTAGCGCACTCAAGACTTAGTCCCTTTACATTCACCAACGATTTAATTGCACCAGCAAACTTCCTGCCATTCACAACTTTCCTACACACTCTGCATATCATTCCCTTCTTCATCCAACAACAATACCCTTAAATATTTAAACTCAGACACTTGCTTTCAGGCTCCTCATCATCTAACATAACTTTCCACCGAGGACTGTCCTCACTCACAACCATAACCTTGCTTTTATCTACGTTTACTTTCAAAACCCCTCCTTTTACATACCCTGCCAAATCTCTCTACCTATCTCTCAAACTCTCTTCAGATTCGCCACACAGAACCAAATCATCCGCATATAATAGGTAGGGCACCCTCCACTCCTGTCCATTCTCCATCATTCTAACACCATTTCCTGCCATCCCCACCTCGAATTCTTTCATAACCCCATCCATATACACATTGAATAACCAAGGAGACATAACACCCAACCCTGTCTTCACTCGCTATTAATCCTAAAACCAATTCACATTGCCACCATTTATTCTACCAACACGCTTGGACTATCGTAATAAATACATACTTTTTGATTCCATCAGGAAGCCTACCACCAACCACAATTATAAATTATATATATTATAATATAATATATATATATATATTAATATAAGATTAATATAATATAATATATATTTATAATATATATATATAAAATATAAATATATATATAATATATAAAATATATAATATATATATATTATATAAATATATAATATAAACACACCACCACACATATATATATATATAATATATATATATATATATAAATATAATATATTTATATTTTTACATCCCCTCCTAGATTAGGGCCTTGCCCGTGAGCGGTGGTATTTATCTGTAAATATATATATATATATATATATATATATATATATATATATATATTATATAATATTAGATAATATATATATAATATATATAATAAATATAAATACTATATATTATAAACTTTATTATTATCTTCCTCTTATCCCCAGATTGGGGGTTGGAGGTGCTACCATGCACCGGAACAGTAGAAGAACAAAACGCGAGTAGAAAAGAAAGCCCCCCCCCCTTTTATACCTTTAAGTGAGAACGCGTCGCATTCTGAAAAATCTCCGACTGCTCACTGTGGTATGTCACCATGTGAGTTCGCCCTGGGCAAAGCCCACAACCAAACCCCCTCACAAACTCCGCCATTCACTCCTGTTATTCACTTCTATTCTTCGCCTCTACCAAACTCATATTCCTCCCCTTCAGTCATTCCTTTCTGACTATATGCACGTTTTTTTTGTGCCTCAGTTGGTTGATTCCAGGCACAGTCACCGCTATACATCCCCTTAAACCAACCGACTATCATCCATTTTTCCACATGACCAACCAACTGCAATTACTCTCGTTATTCTCTCATTTACGCCTTTTCTTCACATCACACCAACTCGCTAAGCGTTATTCCTTATTTTTATTCGAATTCTTCTCACACCTAGCTCACCCCTAAGATTGTCCAGGTCTGAACAAATTGTACCTTAGGATCTAAACCTTTTATCCAGACCATAAGTTTCAAACTATACAATTAACAAGTAACAACATATAATCATGAAAAACCCTATCGTACTCAAGACTTAGTCTCTTTACATTCACCAATGATTTAATTGCTCCAACCACCTTCCTACCATTCACAGCTTTCCTACTACACTCTGCATCATCCATTCCCATTTCATCCATCATATATCCTGAATATTTAAACTCTGATACATGTTCCAGTTGCTTACCATCTAACATTTCACACCGTGGACTCTCTTCGCTCAATACCATCACCTTACTCTTATCTACATTTACTTCAAACCTCTCTTTTTTTTACACACTCCCAAACCCCTCTACCAATCCTCTCAACCTCTCCTCAGATTCACCACATAAAACCAAATTATCTGCACACAATAAGCAGGTCACCCTTTGATCCTTTTTATTCTCCATCATGCTAACACCTTTCCCTAACACCCCTATCTCTAATTCTTTTATCACCAAATCTGTATACAAAATAAATAACCATGGAGACCCCATATCCCTGCCTTACATCACTATTAATTTCAAACCATTCACTTTCCAAGCCATTTATTCTTGCAAATGCTTTCTATCGACATACGTACTCGTGATTCCATTCAGAAGCCTACCATCAATACCATATATCATTAACGTCTGCTACATAGCTTTGTTACTACTCCTAGCATACGACTATTGCAAGTCCATGAAACAATTTTTTTTCCTTTCATTTCCTCATTCATTTGCTTTTTATGTGAAAATTTAATCTTCACATAATCTACCACTTCTTAGTGCACCTTGTTCATCAGTTCCTCAATCACTCCGCACTTTTTCAACCAAAATACAAGCTTATATCTTTCCTACAATACTCAAAAAAACTAATTCCTTTATAGTTCCTTATCTTCCTTACTCTTATATAAGTACCATTACTGCTTTATTCCAATAATTCGGACCTATACCCCCCACATATGATTTAATTTTAAGAGCAATTAATTTTTTTTTCACTTTTAAGCCTAGATGTAATAGATTCGTACGGAAATATATTTTTAGGTAGTACCCAAGAAAATTTTGTGACCACTGGTTTAGACCATGCCTAATTAATATGATTAGGTCAGTAAAATATAATTCCCCTTTAAATGAAATTTATAAAAGTGAAAAGCGCTGGTAAAAAGTTTATTTTGTTTTATTATTTTAAAGTTTAAGTGGATTTCAAAATAAATAAATACCGGTATATATATATATATATATATATATATATATATATATATATATATATATATATATATATATATATATATATATATATATATATATATATATAAAATTAAAACAATACTTATGAAGGAAAATAAAATATATATATATATTATTATATATATAGATATATATAATATATATATATAATATATATATATATAACGAGAATAGTTTTCTCGATCCAAAATATTATATTTATAAATTAGATATATCTTTGTATATAGGATATATATATATATAAGAAAAGAAAATAACATATTATATATCTAATATATTTATAATATTATATATATATTTATATATTTCTTTCTTTCTTTCTTCACCTTCCTCTTTGCCCCAAGATTGGGGGTAAGGTGCTGTACAAGCATCGGAAAAGAAAAGCAGTAGGAGAACATGACAAACGTCGAAAAGAAAGCCCAGCCTTACCGCCACCTCTGTACCATTAATTAGTGAGAGCTCGTCACAGACAGAAAATCCACCCTAGAGCATCATGGGACCGCGACGGACCCTCACTATGGTAAATCGTCAATGTAGGGTTCATCCCTGGCCCAGGTGGGCCACAACCAGGCCCCCATAAAACCCCGCCAATCTCTCCTATCATGCACCTTATTCTCGCCTCGGCCAAACTCACATTTCTCTCCTTCAGACATTCGTTCACCGACTCAATCCACTTTCTCTTCGGTCTCCCAGCCGGTCGGTTCCCAACACACTCTCCACTATACATCCGCTTAACAACGACTATCATTCATCCTTCCACATGACCAAACCATCCCTCAAACATACTTTCATTTATTCTCTCATTTACCCCTTTCTTCACACCACACAACTCTCTAATAAGTTCATTCCTCATTTTATTAATTCTTCTCACACCTAGCATGCCCTAAGATTTCCATGCGAATACATTGAACTTTAGATCTATACTTCTTATTCCAGACCATAGTCTCAACTATCAATAACACAGGTAACAACATACCCTCATGTAAGATCCTAGCGCACTCATAGACTTAGTCCCTTTATATTCACCAACGATTTAATTGCACCAGCCACCTTCCTGCCATTCACAACTTTCCTACTACACTCTGCATCATCCGTTCCCTTCTCATTCCAACACATACCCTAAATATTTAAACCCAGACACTTGGCATCCAGCGCTCACCATCTAACATAACCTCAACACACTGAGGAATGTCCTCACCACAACCATAAACCATTACTCTTATCGACGTTTACTTTCAAACCCCTCCTTTACATACCCTGCCAAATCTCCTACCAAATCCTCTCAAACTCCTCTTCAGATCGCCAACAGAACCAAATCATCCGCATAATAGGTAGGGCACCCTCCACTCATCTCCATGCTCCATCATTCTAACACCCATTTCCGGCCATCCCCACCTCGAATTCTTTCATAACCCCCATCCATATACAAATTGAATAACCAAGGAGACATAAACAACCCTGTCTCACTCAGCTATTTATCCTAAACCAATCACCATTAACTCCATTATTCTTACACACGCTTCAACTATCGTCATACATACTTTTGATTCCATTCAGAGCCTACCACCAACACCGATATATCACTAATACCTGCCATAAAGCTTCCCTATTAACTCTATCATACGCCTGTTGCAGATCCATAAAAAACCTTTAAATATAATTTATTCTTCATCTCCCTCAATTTTCTCATTCATTTGTTTTAATGTAAAATTTGATCCACACACCTCTTACCACTCCTTAAACGCACCTTGTTCTTCACCAATCCATCCCTTCAGCCACTCGACGCACTCTTTCGAACCAAAATGCCAGCATATACCGTTCCCTACCAACCTCAAAAACTTATTCCCCGATAATTCTACAGTTCCCCCTTTCTTTCCCTTACCCTTATACAAGGGTTACGTATACCGCTCCTCCTCCAATCCCTTGGAAATATACCCTCCATAAACGATTTATTACGCAACTTCCAAATCCAATCAATCACCATCTCGTCCTCCGTTCTTGATATTTCACCAGTAATTTCATCTATACCTGCAGATTTACAATTCTTCAACTTTCTCACTCTTCCCATTTTTTCCTCCTTACTAAATAACCCTCATCCCCAAAATTACCTATTCTTCTTGCACCATCAAAACCACACACAATCACTAACACCTCATCATTACTGATTAATATTGTGCAGATTTTCGAAAGTTTCTTTCCACACTCCCCTCACACCATTTCATCAGTTACAAAAGCACCTCCCTATTTACTATTCTAAGCATATTCCCCTTATTCTCATTCGTAACCTTTCGCGCTTCCTTCCAGAAGAGCTTCCTATTTCCCTTTGTATGTCCCATTCATCCTCCTTCCAAACTGTTCATATATATATATATATATATAATATATATATATATATATATATATAGTATAGCGACATATATATATATATATATATATATATATATATTCTATATTTCTACTTTTATGTTCCCTCTTTATTTATATAATATATATATATATATATATAAGAGATATATATATATATATATATATATATATATATATATATATATATATATATATATATTATATATATATATATATATATTATATATATATATATATATAATATATATATATATATATTATATATATATATATATATATATATATATATATATATATATATATATATATATATATATATATATATATATATATCATTCCGGCTACTATTCTTTGGGAAGCGTAATTTTATAATGAAAAGAAGCACTAACAATCTGAACATCATCAAGAACTTTATTCAACGTTTCGATGACTCAAACTGTCATCATCCTCAGGAAAAGACACTACAAAATAATAAATAGCAATAACAATAATACCAATAATAACAAATAATAACAAATAATAATAATAATAATAATAATAACAAATAATAACAAATAATAATAATAATAATAATAATAATAATAATAATAATAATAATAATAATAATAATAATAATAATAATAAAAATAATAATAATAAAAAAATAAATAATAATAATAATAATAATAATAATAATAATAATAATATTATTATTAATAATAATAATAATAATAATAATAATAATAATAATAATAATAATAATAATAATAATAATAATAATAATAATAATAAATAATAACAATAACAATAAATAACAATCTTGGATAAGAATAAATAAGTAAATAAATAAATAAACCTTAAGACCTAATGGAAGTAATAAACAAAACTATTTTATAAATTAATTAAGTGAAATCTAAAGGGAATTAAACTAAACAAATTTTTTCTTCCTAAAAGTTAAATAGTAATTATTAAATATTTTCGGTATTACAACAATTAAAAGAAATAAATTAATGCATCACGGATAACTAAAATAACTTCAAACAATTCGTTGAAAGCACGACATGGAAATACAATACAATAAATCATAAAAATTATAGTATGACATCATATATTAAATAACTAAATAGATGATAAATATAAATTATTCAATGATATGAAATTACATAATGTCAATAAAGTTACTCAAACTAAATCAAATATCATTCTTAAGTTAAAATTAAAATTTACGTAATTTTCACAACAGCAACAGGTAATTCAAGATAATGCTGCGAAATTAATATCAATTTATAAACTTACTAGGTAACGATTGGTAATATTCTTGAATTTAACAGAAGGCTTCATAAAAGTTGTAAGTTATAGGGACCGCTGTCGTTATTGAGACTGGGTTTTAAGTGATGAATAAATAATGATTCAGAAATATGTAACTTGGTTGGTTCGGGGATTTGTGCCAGTATAGAGAAGTTAGAAGAAGAAAGAGGATGATTATTAGTAAAACAGTGATCTCTAATAGCAGAGTTTGAAGGAGTAGTGAAAAAATTGTTGGTACGAGACGAAATTCCGCGGTGCTCATTAATTCGTACTGAAAATTGACGTAAGGAACTGCCAATATAGAAGTCTGTGCAGACATCACAATTAAATTTATAAACAATAGCAGACTTAAGAGCATCGGGAATCTTATCTTTGTGATTCAAGAGAGAAGATATACTAAAAGAAGATGTAAAAATAAGGTTAATGTTAAGTTGTGGGACATGATCATGAAATATTCGTGTCAAATCTTTTTTAAGTTTTAAATAAATAGGGTCATAATAAGGAAGTTTTATAAAAATATCTTTCTTTTTTACAGTGTCATAAATAGGTTTGTTTTCGAAATTGGATGTCATAAAAATATTGATGTATTTGTGTATCAGTGAAGAAGGAAAATAATTGGTAGTAAAGTATTTGAGGAGAAATTCGTATTCAATATGCATTAGAGAATAAGATGAGGATAAATGGTAAGCTCTGTGTAGAAGGGATCTAATACTATTACATTTAAAGAGTAAAGGGGTGTGGCTGAAAAAGTTCATTCCCAGTCCAGTAAAAGTCTTTTTTCTGTAAATTTCAGTTGTAAAGTCCGTGGCGGTTTTTTTTTATAAGTAAATCGAGAAAAGGTAGAGTATTGTTTTGTTCATCTTCTCTTGTGAAATTGATGTTAGTAAGTTGGGAGTTGATGTAGTCAAAAAATAATGAAACATTGGATTTGTTATTAAATAGTAAGAAAGTATCATCCATATACCTTTTATAATGAGTAGGTTTGAAGTGGTCGGGACATTGGTTAAGCCATATTGTTTCGAAATGATTTAAATAAATATTTGCTAAAGTAGCACTGAGAGGTGAACCCATAGCTAATGAATTTGATTGAGAATATAAATTATTGTTGAAAAAGAAAAAAGTGTCAGTGGTGGCTAGAAGAAGAAGATTTTTGAACTCTAATTTTGTGAAATTGTTAAAAATGTCATTGGACTCGAAAATATTGTTAATAATAATGTCGATGACATCGTAAGTAGGAATGTTGGTGTAAAGGGATTCAATGTCAAAGCTTGTCATATAAAAAGTATGCAAATTATTGACAGAAAATAACCAGTTTTTAAAAGTATAAGAGTTACGTATGGAGTAAGAATTAGAGGCTAAGGGGGATAGAAGGGGTACTAAAAACTTTGCTAGTTTATAATTGTGTGTGTTGTAAGCTGCAAGGATGGGGCGGATTGGAGTGTTAGGTTTATGGACTTTAGGTAGGCCATATAAAATTCCGGGGGAAGAGCCTCTTGAGTAGAGTTCGTCATAAACCGATTTATCAATTTTGTTCAATTTCAGAAAACAAACCTATTTATGACACTGTAAAAAAGAAAGATATTTTTATAAAACTTCCTTATTATGACCCTATTTATTTAAAACTTAAAAAAGATTTGACACGAATATTTCTTGATCATGTCCCACAACTTAACATTAACCTTATTTTTACATCTTCTTTTAGTATATCTTTTCTCTTGAATCACAAAGACAGGATTCCCGATGCTCTTAAGTCTGCTATTGTTTATAAATTTAATTGTGATGTCTGCACAGACTTCTATATTGG
>JABUQX010107150.1:35000-36576 GCA_015478945.1 Trachelipus rathkii
TTTCTACAATATTTTTCTGGCCAATAACTGGTGCAGCACTTTAATTATACTATCGTTTTTACAACGGAAATTGCTCTTTTGAACTCTCGTTCTATACTTCCTTTGCTCATGTGACTTGTTTTAATACACACAACAGGCAACTACTTTTTCTGTACAATTTTCCGATCCAAGGCATATCTGTTTTCACCCTTACGTATTGGAAAATATATTTAAAGATTATGTAGTTGGAATATTTAAATTTATCTTATGGTAAGGGGTCTTTAACTTTGTTACAATGCACAGGTTAATTGCTTATAAAATGGGTGATTCTGATTCAAAATCCGCGGAAACAAAAACTTTATAGCTTGCTATTTAAATATATATATTTATTATTGAAAACTGCTTTTATAGTTTAATTAAGATCCTTCTATCATACCAGCTACGAAAGTTACTCTTACCGAGTATTTAATTGATTGTTAATATATGAGCATTTTATTTCGTATCAATTACATGAAGGAGAGAGACTTGAACTAACTACAATATCGACTTTTTTTCATGTTTACTTAATAATATCACAAAGGATAAAGTGCTTTTTAACCATTATCGTGTTATTTTATGTAAATATTTAATCATTTTCTTGAGCAGGAAATATGAAACACAATCATTTTCTAGAACAGGTATTATGACCATATCATAGCATTTTAAATATTTTATAGTTAAAAAAAATGACCAGAAAATTGGTTGCAGAAAAAAAATTCGCAATGAAAAGTCCTCAAGTGAAATACGAACTGTCGATATAATAATTTTGTAAGAGACAGAAGATTATTTGTGTGAGTGTGTTCTTTTTCAATTAGTTATACTCATAAACTTGTATAAATCGTTTACATTATAGTAAATAATTTCACATATGTATTTAAAAATAATTTTAAAGGTAGTTATATGCCGAGTTATAAATCGATGTTTAATCGTTAATTTTACTAAATATTTAAAAAAAATTTTTTTTTAATAATAAATAAATAATAGGGTTTCTGGATGGGATCAAAGTATGCATGTCGATATTAAAGCGTCTGTAAGAATTGATGTAGATTGCAAATGGTTTAATATAAATAGTTGAGCGAGGCAGGGATGTTATGCTTTCATGGCTATTTAATTTGTATATGGATGGGATGATAAAGGAATTAAAGGTAGGGGTGGCAGCGGAGGGTGTTAGACTGATGGGGAATGGAAGAAAGGGTGTCCAGCGTTTTGAACGCTGATGATTTGCTTTTGTTTGAAGAATCAGAAAAAATATTGAGGGGTTTGGCAGGGTGTGTAAAAGGAAGGGTTTGAAAGTCGATGTTGATAAGAGTAAGGTGATGGTAGTGAGAAGATCAAGTCATGGTGTGAAATCATGTTGAATGATGAGTAATTGGAACAAGTATCGGAGTTTAAATATTTAAGCTTTATGTTGGATGAAAAAGGAACGGATGATGCAGAATGTAGTAGACAAGTTATAAATGGTTGGAAGGTGGCTGGTGCAATTAAATCCTTGGTAAAAGGAGAGGAACTGTCTGGAGTGCGCTATGGTTCTTCATGAGGGTATGCTGTTACCGGTGTT
>JABUQX010107151.1:0-15000 GCA_015478945.1 Trachelipus rathkii
CATTTTGCGTTGCAAGGAGGATCGGGTTTCTTTCTCCGATCCGAAACTTTCATGCGCACCACGGATCTAATATTTTTGTCCTGGATTCTAAGCGTAAACTTGAAGAACTTCTTGCACACGCGAAAAAGACCGTCGTCGTGATAAAAGAAAAACCCGTTAGTGATTCTTCTTTGTTTATAGCAGCGTTGATTTGGATCGATTGTTAAACAACATTGTTTTATGTGTTTGGCGAGGAATCTTCGCTTATCCTCCGATCTCTTGATGCTAGAAAACTTTTCCAAAATTTTTCGCCGAGCGTAACCGTCTATGACGTCCTGGCACCCATGGCGGCAATTTTTATCGCAGAGCGGTTCCATGCTTCCCCGTCAAGTGTCGATTGCGAAATAAAAAAGATAATTAAACACGTGTGAATTTATATAAGTAATTTGATTTGCTTTTAATTACTTTATTACATATTTTTATCATTAAATTTATATTACAATATTATTTTATATTTTTTATCTATTTACATCTGCTTATTATTTATATTTTTTCTATATAAATTTAATATATATATATATCTATTTATCTATATTTTTCTTTATATTTCATATATAATTTATATATATTATATTATCTTTTTTTATATATATATATATTTAATTATATCTTTTATTTTGTAATGATGAATTCTGGATATATTGTGTGTAATTACGAAAAGTAAATTACTGTAATATACGGGTGGTTTAAAGTTGAAGCTCGGGACGTCTATCTCTTCGGTGGATTCTAAGGTTTCTTCTATTTCCACTTCGATTTGAGGCGGTCGTAACACCGGCTTGAGGCTGTATCGGAGAGAAACCCTTTTAAAACGATGACCTTTCTTCCTAAAAGTTTCTTCGTACAACAACACTCGCGGTCTCTCCTTTTCAATCCTAAATACTGTTAAATCTTCAGGGTGTACGATCACGTTCTCGATATTATTCGCCAAATTAACTCCGACGCTTTCTTTAAAGTCGTAGAAGTCGCGATGATTCATTTCGTGCATCGCGAAGGCACCCTTCGTTCTCATCCCTCTTTTGACGCTGGAATTGTAATGTTCTAGGTCTCGAATGAACGCGGATTTCAGATTCGCTTCTCTCAGTTTATCGAAGAACGAATTGATGCGCCTGTATCGTTTGTCGTTGTCGTCAAAGTGTCCCCTAATGGCGAATTTGTGCGTTATGGATGTAACGTTTGGAAAATTTTCGAAGGCGCCTATATAGGCCGCGATGATATTATCGAGGGCCTCCGACCTGCCGAATTTATCGGAATAGAAAACGAGATCAACGTTTTTTCCTTTATCGGTTCTTTGCGATACCTTTTCGATGAACCTCGAAATGCCGGAAGCTACCTCGGCGGGCCCATTTGCGCCCTCTCCTTCGTCCCAAATATAGCAAGATGTCGTCGAATTTCCCTTCGGTTCGAAGACAGTAAAATTAAAAATATTTAATTTCGGAGCGTAGTAGCTCGACGAAAGGGAAGTTGCGCCCTCGCCATCGCTCCTCGGACATACGAATGGGTCTTGAAGTTTATAGTAAGCCACGACGTGATCGCCATCGCCGAAGGAAACGGAAGCCTTCGCTTCATCGTCTATTTGTTGCGCGAGCGACAGTTCAATCTCCTTAAGATGCTGGGTGTGTTTTACCCGTAGCTCCTCTTTTGCAGCTCCGTCCGCTTTGAGGTAGGCTAAACACTCGTCACACCGATTTATTTGAGGTTCGAAGAAAGATATGTTAAATTCATTCCTGAATATTCTGGCGTACATTTTGTAGTTACCGCACGTACGCTGTCGCCGCTCTTTATCAGCCGATGATTCCATTTTCTCTCCGTATTCGTTCACGTAATCCCGATGAAGATCTCTGATGGTTTTGCCGCGATATATGTAGAGTCGTTCTGACACGTGGGCCGGCACCGATATCCCTATATGATGATTTTTTATTTTTGGAATCGACCTAATGTGCTCTCGAATATCGTCTTTGATAAGACTACTACCGATGTCCTTCGCGCGTTTTCCTCGCGACGAGTTTTTGGCTGTGGCGGAGGTGTTGACCCTCCCTCTATTGTTTTTCTTTTCGATCGCAGTCCTGATGGGTCTATCCGTGATATGGAGAGTTTTCTTGAAAAAAGTCTTGCATACGCGAAGGCGATCGCCGCATTCGACCTCGAAGTAAAACGCGTTTTTAAACTCTCTTTTTCGGCCGCAGCGAGAGACGTCGTCTACTACATCTTCCCTCTTCGGTGCAATGGGTTCCGCGTGAGACGCGATGAATTCTCGTCGACGAGCCGAGCTCCTTAGTTTCCAATACGCGTCGCAAATGTCTTTAGCAATTTTTGGAGGCACGTTTTGGGAACACCGGAGTCTGCACTTCGCTCCGCAAACTGGCGCCATCTTATCTAAAACGATATCGTAAATGAGGATACCTTTTAATTAGGAAGACACTTCCTTACTGCTAGCAGTCTCGGGGGTTAATAAACGATAGAAATGCGAGAGTCTTAATTTATAGATGTTTGTCTCTCTCTCTTTCTCACTCTTCATGAATATTTGTAGCTACTACTCTAATTTTGAATATTATTAGTATACCTATCATATTATTATTATTATGTACTTATTATTATTATTTTATTAAGTGTATTATTATTATGTTAGTTATTATTATTTATTATTATTATTATATTATTTATTATTAGTTTGGTTAATTCCTAAAGAAGAGAAATATTTTTATTTTGTATTTTATCGGCATCCCTGACTCATCAGCGTGACGCACTGGTAACTAAGCGTATATAAAGGGCTTCTTCTCGGATTGGATCGAAAATGAGAGTCGCTGTCGTACACCTACCAAATTATTAGCGGGCGCTAATAAGCCCCAATAAGGAAAGAATGCAGCTGCGTATATATATTTCTCGTACAGGGGTGTCTTCTTTGTAAATTCCATGGGAAGTGTTGAAAACATAAATTACACCTACAACTTACCCTTTGTGTTATTATTACTCGAAATGGCTACTTTGAAGATAAACGAATCATAAGAAATGAGGCCTGCTCGATATTAGAATTGGAAAATCCTAGGAGATCCGTCTATACGGAGATGGGCCGCTACGAAAAAGAGATCGTTTTAGACGACGTCGAGGGTAATTACATCATCGTGACTCCGAAAGTGTGTTTCCGCCCGCCGTTGTAGGATTAAGAGAAAAATATTATTTTCAACGAATCTCGGGACACTATTTCAACGACCGAAGTGTACATTTTTCTCGAGATTCATCCTGAAAGGGTCGAAAGCATTCTAGAAATAATACTCTTAATATCCGGCGTTCCTCGCACGTTGCACCTCGAGTACGTCGTAAAAAGTACCGTATGCATTAGCTCTCTGAAGAGAAAGTTTCGTCGATGGAAATTTCATTTAGAAATGTACCTGGAAAATAATCGAGGATACGCGATGGCCCCGTTCTACGCGAAGCAGAAAATAGAACTCTGCGTACGGGTGATGAAGTCGCTGATGTCGGATGGATTTAAAGTTCTCCGCGCAGAAAACACCGACCCGAATAAATGTCTATCTCTGCGGACGCTGTTATGAACTTGTATATTTACACGAAGAAAGTTGAAGAAGTAAGCGAAGCGATATTCCGAAAATACCTCGAGCACCATAGCGACGTCCAAAATCATCGTTGGGAGGAAGCTGTAACGAAAGAAAATGTGATACGTTTCTGCCTAAACCGTTTGTCGCAGTATAAAGTCACTCCGCTTTTAAACGAGCGCTCTTTGAAAACTTTCATAGATGAAAAAAACGTCGGCGATTTCAATATCGGGGACCTCGAGGAAATGGCCGAAGAAGAATACGGTTTATCCAAAGAAACGATCCGTGAAATCTTCGATGAAAAAAAGTTGTTTTGCTACGCTTTCAAAAGCCTAAGTAACTTAAAAATGGCCGACGCACTGCCAAAAAATGGTCAGAAAGTTTTCTAACGAATGACCCTAATTGCTAAGAAGTTAAAGAATGAACTTCTTGCGTATCCCGAGAGCACATGTCAAATGAGAACGCGTGAAGAACACTTCGGCGCAATGCCCCTGATCGATGAACAGCGCGATATAACATCCTGTCTCCTGGTTTCGCTGAGTTGGTTGGGTTAAGGCTTACGAAGAAGGGGCCGCGACACGCATCTTTGCGAGGCGCGGTGGTGAAGAGTAAATAATTATAATTTTCACTCGATCGTTTTAAGACGAGAGTTTTGTAAAATATTTTTGAAGTATTTCTATTTAAGATGTTTTTTTATTTTTTATATTAGAGGTTAACTTGTATTTAATGCGTTCTATCTAGTATGACTGTTAATATTATAATAGCTTTTGAACAATTTCTCTTTGTTCATAATCATCTTAAAGTTTTCCGATATCGAAATTTGTTTAATATTGAAAAAATAATTTTATTTCATGACTTAATTTTATAAATTCCACCCATACTTTCTCTCGGTTTGTGCTATTTTTATTTTTTTTAAATATTGTTGCTGCATTTACAGTTTTCTATACATTATTGTTCCATAGCTTGATTTGTTACCGGTTTTGAGTATACGAATATTTGCTATTAAAGGATTAATGGTAATATACTGCGATCCCGAAATTGTACAATGCTCGAAGTGCTTTCAGAAAGCCCGCGTGTGCAGAACCACTCTCTTCCCCTGTCAACAAAATTTGATCTAAACGCCCCGCATTTCTTCCGCACGACGTTAATGTCTTCTTCTTCGCTCATTTTCTCGAGGTCCTCTAACGCGAAGTCGCCGATGTTTTCCTTATCTTTGCAAGTTCTCAACAGGCGGGCGTTGAAATGCGGGGTAACTTCGAGATTGTCCAAGCGTTTATCGCAGAATCTCTTCAGCTTGTTTTTCGTTACGGCTTTCTTCCATCGATGATTTTTGAGGTAGCTACGAGGCCCGAGGTAGTCTGCGATTATCGCTTCGACGATGAGTTTCAATTTAGTTTTTTCGTTTTCAAAAGGGCGGCCACGGAGAGAGACGGGTCGCCGATTTTCGTGAAGATGTGTATTAAAATATCCCCGTAACTGTTCTTATAATTCAGCGCGCAGAAGATCCGAAAAATGATTTCGCCTTGTAAGTAATATGATGAAAATACTCCGTGTTTTCGAACGGTAATTCTTTTCATGGCGTTCGTAAAGAAAGCTTTCCCGAGAACTTTGTCAAATTTTGTTTTGAAGTTCGACTGAGGTTCGGGACCTCAAAAGCTACGACAAATACAGAATGGGGACAAACGAAACATCACTAAAGTTATTACACCTCGTCTAAAATACGTTTGAACGATAATATAAAAATGATGAAAATGTATTATAATAAAAAAAAATATTTCGTAAGGAACAAAACGAAACGTCACTAAATAATTTGGACCTTCCTTTATTCGTATATTTCTTGGACAGCCTATATTCGTAATATATATTATATATATATACTATAATTATATATATATATATATAATATAGTATACTGATATATGATATATATATATATACTATTTAACTTTCATTAAATGTTTATTCATTCTCGCCATTTATTTATATTTTTTTAATTTAGTCACCCTTAATTTCCAATTTCTATGTTTATTTAATTTTTAGAGTTAACTAAACTAAACTGATTTTTTTTAAAAAATTTAAATAATATAGATTCACACTTCGAAAAATCGACTTGGTTTAGTGACGCTTCGTTTTGTCCGGACGAAGATTATTAGAAATATTTTTTCGTCAATTTTCTACTATAGTTAAACCGATTATGAGGTCTAATAGTGACGCCGCTTAGGGAACTGGTGTAAGTCGAAGGTCTAAGTGAAAATTCTGAAAATAATTTCGACTCGTTAAAAAACTCTCTCGAGACTTTTCAAAATTTTTTTTGAAGGCGACGAAAGTTCGAACCTCGATGTTACAACAAATAAAGGATCGGGACAAATTGAAACGACACTATATTGTGTTGAAGGCGATAGTTTATTAATTCTCTTAAGAAAAATGGCATTTGACTTAAACATTTTTCGATTCCCGTATGGCGACACTATATTATAGTGACGTTTTCGAAGGGAACCCAAAAAAGACCTAAAGTGATCGCGCGACAGAACGCTTTTTAGTCGTCAAACCGATTTTATTGACGTCATATAGTCGACTGCCTTTTTGCCGTGTAGGGAATCTGGTGTAAGTCGAAGTCTCAAGTGTCAAGTCCGTAATAAAATAATTTTGTGACTTATATAAAAAATTTTGTGAATTATTTTCTTTTGGATGATTTATTATTTTTTTAGCACTTGATGGTCGGAACCCGTCGTAGAAATTTTCGTAATATCGTTCCTTCCAATACGTCACGTATACCTCCCGTTGGTTGAAACGATAGTTTATACCTTAAACGTCTGTAGCGCGCGATCTCCCACGTTAGGTTTTTTGTTTTTGGGTTCCTTCGAACGTCAACTAATAATATAGTGTCGCACTTAAAAGGAATACGCAACGGCGGCTGCGATTTCAATGACGCATTTTCTATAAGCTCGAACTATCGTTAAATGCGATTATGACGTCATATTATTTAGTGACGTCGCTTAGGGAACCTGGTATAAGTCGACAGGTCTAAGTGTGTCTTAAATTCTGAAAAAATAATTTCGACTCGTTAAAAAACTCTCGAGACTTTTCAAAATTTTTTGAAGGCAACGAAAGTTCGAAACGGCTCGATGTTTACATACCAAATTAATATTTGGAATCGGCGCAAATGAAACGTTAACTAAAAGGTTAGCGCACATCCTGCGTCTAAATCACGTCTTGAACGAACTATAGAAAGCGAAAAAATGTACTCCTAATATAATCCTTCAGTTCGGTGGACAAAACGAAAGGTCTCTAAAATAAATTTTAAACCTTGAAGCAAATATCTTGCGTTTTTTCTTTCTTATTTAAGTTGTTTGTTTTTTAAATAATATAAATTAACACTTTTTGCTTTATTCTTGTCTTTGCGCATGCGAAGTCGAGATGGATTTATTGGCGTATTTCGTTATAGTTCCCGACGAAGTATATATCTTTAGAATTATTTATTGGTGCTTCTTTTTTTTATTTAGGTCACCTCTAAAATTCCATTTTTCTGTAATAATAATTTTTAGAGGTAACAAAACTAAATGATTTTTTTAAAAAAAATTAAATTACAATAATAGTCTCTGGATTTATTGGGCGAATCGTTTAGTCCCGGCAAAGATATATTAGAATAAATTTTTCCGTTTTACGAATCGTTTAGTGACGTTCGTTTGTCCCCGATTCCTTATTTGCAGTAACTTCGAGGTCTGAGTTTTCAAACACGAATTTTTTTTTTGGCATTTGTTAAAAAGCTCTCGAGACTTTTCAAAATTTTTTGAAGGCGACGAAAGTTTCGAACCTCCGATGTTACAACAAATAAGGATGGTATTCAATGAAACGTCATTAAAGGTTAGGATCATTCTTCGTCTAAAATTTACGTTTTGAACGAACTTTAGAAACGCAGAAAATGTATTCTAATAATCTTCGTCCGGGACAGAAGAACTGGGAAAGTCCACTAAATAAAATGTGTGAGAAGTTTTGGAGGATATAATGCATCGTTGAACTCCGATTATTTTTGGTTGACGTTTCGAAGTGGTACTGATATATTTTAGTCGAGGTCTAAGTAAATAAGTCGAAGGTTTAAGTGCTAAGTCTGAATTCTAAGTATATTTAGTCGAAGGACTTAGTGTATAAGCTCGAACGTCTAAGTGTAAGTCGAAGGGTCTATGTAATAAGTCGTAGGTCTAAGTGCTAAGTCGAAGGTCTAAGTGCTAAGTCGAAAGGTCTAAAGTAAAAGTCGAAAGTCTAAGTGCTAAGTCGAATGTCTAACTGCTAAGTCGAAGGTTTAAGTGTAAAGTCGAAGGTCTAAGTATAAGTCGAGGGTTGTTTTTGCTAAAAATCTGAAATTTCTCAAAGAAAATAATACACAAAATTTTTTTAAGTCCCAAATTATTATTTCGGAATTTGCACTTTTAGACTCTTCACTTATGTCAGTTCCCGATTCAGATGCGTCACTATAGGGTGACGTCATAGGGATCGGGGATTGAAGATGAGTGTGTGTTAGCTTAGGTAACCTGGTATTTTAGAAGCGTTCAGGTACTCGCTTTTGCGATTCCGCGGTAAGGCGAACCCTATACTATATGACGTTTTCGAAGGAACCCGAAAACTGATCTAATTGATCGCGCCAACACCTTTTAAGTTGTATAGTAACTATCACTTCACCCATATATAGTGACGTTCTCACGGAACTGATATACAGTTCAAAAGGTCTAAAGTGTGAAAATCTAAAAAATCACATAGAAAAAAATATTTCCCAAAAATTTTAAGTCGAAATTATTTTTCGAAATTTGAACTTAGACTTTCGACTTATATAAGTTCAACAAACAAACGAAAGAACAGTCAGAGATATAAGTCCGAAGGTCTAAGTGCAAAATAACTTGGAAAACTACATTTATTAGCCAGCAAATTGTAAGATTGATTCAAGCAGCTTTGTTTATTTAAACTACAAAATGGAAAAAAAATTTTTTTTTATTTTTTTTGGTTATTTATTTTTTTTCTCATCAACGATCCATGTTACAGAATAAAAATAATAACCTTTTTGGAAAATCAGCGTAAGAAATTTGTTATAAAAAAATGGAAAACAATAGTTTCCTTGTACCTATTCGTAGTTATCGAGAAAATAAAATAATTATACATAAAAAAATCCTAAAAACAAATTTTCATATTTTGAGAAAAACTATCTTACGCTGATTCCACGAGTGTTATTAGTTTTCTTTGTTGCTATCGTCAGGTTTCTTTTCGAGAAAATAAAAATGAAAAATATGTTTCTAATAAAAATCAAAAAATTTTTTGCAATTTTTAGAACATTATTTTTTATTCTCTAATTCCACGAATGTTATTAGTTTACTTGAACATATAAAAGCTTAGCTAGATCGGTTTCAAGAGAGCAAAGAAATTACAGTCAGAGAGATTTTTTTTAATTCCATTTTTAAAACAATTTTCTTACGCTGTATTCCACGAATGTTATTAGTTATTCTTTGTAGCTATCGTAGTTTTTGAGAAAAAGAATAAAATAGCACACAAAAAACAAAAATTTTTTTGCATTTTCAGAAAATTTTTCTTACGCTGATTCCACGAATTTGTTTTTACGTTAAATGCTCGAATTATTTGACGTCATATAGTGACGCCGCTTAGGGGACTGGTATAAGTCGAAGGTCTAAGTGCAAATTCTGAAAAAATAATTTCGACTCGTTAAAAAACTCTCGAAATGACTTTATCAAAATTTTTTTGAAGGCGAACGAAAGTTCGAAACGCTCGAATGTTAACAAATAAAGGATCGGGACAAATGAAACGTCACTAAAGTTAGGTCACCTCGTCTAAAATACGTTTGAACGAACTTAGAAACGAAAAATGTACTCTAATATATCTTCGTCGGGACAAAACGAAAGGTCTCTAAATAAATTTTAAACCTTGAAGCAAATATCTTGCGTTTTTTTTCTTCTTTTTAGTTTGTTTGTTTTTTATATATATAAATTTAACACTTTTGCTTTATCTTTACTCTTTCGCGCCTCGAAAAGTCGACTGGGTTTATTGGCGATTCGTTTAGTCCCGACGAAGATATATTAGAATTTATTTAATTTTTTTTTAATTTAGTCACCCTTAAATTCAGTTTTCTATGAGAAATAATTTTTTAGAGGTAACTAAACTAAATGATTTTTAAAAAAAAATTAAATAAATATATAATAGTCTATATCAATCCTCGAAAAGTCGACCTTGTTTAGTGACACTTCGTTTTGTCCCGACGAATATATATTAGAATACATTTTTCGTTTTTAACTTCGTTCAAACGTATTTTACGCGAGTGGTTGAACGTTTAGTGACGGTTAATTTGTCCCGATTCCTTATTTGCCGCCGTAACTTCGAGGTCTGAGTTTTCGAACGTGAATTTTTTTTTGGCACTTTGTTAAAAAGCTCTCGAGACTTTTCAAAAATTTTTTAAAAGGCGACCGACAGTCGACACCGATGACGCAACTACATACAGGATCAAGAATAAATAATCACGTCACTAAAAGTTAGACCACCTGTCTCAAAATAACGTTCGAATCGAACTTAGATACGAAAAAATGTATTCTAAGATTCTTTTGGCAGGGGACAAAACGAAAGGTCACTAAATAAACTTTAAACCTTGGAGCAAACGCATGCACTGTTTGCATCTGATCTGTTTGTTTGTTTTTATATTAGGATTGATGCTGGCGATGATGGAAGAGAGAAGACACATGGCGCTCTTGTTTACGCTAATCGTTATAAAGGGGCTCCAGGCATAAGATATATTATGAACAATACATCTTTTCGTTTTTAACTTCGTTCAAACGTTTTTTACGCGAGTGGTCGAAGGTTTAGTGACGGTTCGTTTGTCCGATTTCCTTATTGCCGGTACTTCGAGGTCGAGTTTTCGAACGTGAAATTTACCTTAAAATCTGGTTAAAAGCTCTCGAGAGCTTTTCCCACACTTTTTTTAAAAGGCGAACGAAGTTCGAACCTCGATGGTTACATAACAAATACAGGATCAAGATTAAAATAAAACGTCACTAAGTTAGGACGACCTCGTCCTCAAATACGTTGAACGAACTTAAGAAACCAAAACATTTATTCTAATATATCTTCGTCGGGACAAAACTAAAGGTCGATTAAAAAAATTTGAAAATTTTGGAAGGGAATATCTTAGATTTTGATTCTTTTCTTTGTTTGTTCGTTGTTCTGAAAATATGAAATTTGTTTTTGGATTTTTTTTGGTTATTTATCTTATTAATTAAAATTACCTACGATAGGTACAAGGAAACAATTGTTTTTCCATTTTTCTAAAACAAATGGCAAATACTGCTGAGTCCGAATAAGGCAAGTGTTTTATATGCAGGGATTGTGCTTTTTTATTAATGTAAATAAATAACGAATTAAAAATGCAAAAAAAATTTTATTTTGTTCCATTTTTAGAACCAATATCTGTTACGCTGATTCCACGAATGATTATTAGTTTTCTTGTAGCTATCGTAGTTTTTCGAGTTTTTTTGCAACCTTAGACCTTTCGACTTTATATCTCAGAACCGTTCGTTCGTCATTGTTTGTTGAACTAATAATATCGATGGTCTAAGTGCAAATTCCGAAAAATAATTTCGACTTAAAATTTTTTTGGGAATTATTTTCCTAGGTATACTCCGACAAACTAGGATAGCTACAATGAAAACTAATAACATGTCGTGGGAAATCAGGCGTAAGATAATTGTTCTATAAATGAATAAGAAAAAAATTTTTTTTTTTTTTTTGGGGCTATTTTTATTTTTTTTCTCGTAAAACTAGAATAGCTACAAGAAAACTAATAACATTCGTGAATCAGCGTAAGAAAATTGTTCTAAAATTGGCAAAAAAATGTTTTTTGATTTTTGGGCTATTTAATTTTTTTCTCGAAACTACGATAGCTACAAGAAACTAATAACATTCGTGGAATCCAACGTAAGAAAATTGGTAAAATTCAATTTTTTCGTCTGAGCTTCGATATTCGATATATGAACTAATATCGATATATTGAGTATTGGATATATCGATATAATTCGATATTATATATTATATATATATATATATATATATAACTATATATATATATTTATATATATATATATATATATATATAATACTATATATATATTAGTATATACATATATATTATATAATATATAAATAATATATGTATCTTATAATTATATATATATATATTCGTTATATTACGGTTTAGTGTCTCAAGCTGACATCAGTAACTAGAGAACAACAGCACCTACAGTTAGGCATACACATTGTTGCATATGCAATGCATCACGAAAAAAAAGACTTTGACGCGCAAAAAATAGGGCGCCTCCGAGTGTTAGGGCGTGTTTAAAACTAATCGAATACCCACGGGTAGATCCACACCGATGTCAGGAGTCGGGGTCTATCCGGTCTCTAGGTGGACTACGGGGGGGACTAATTGTCCCCCCCTCCGGGGAATGGTCCTCCCGCGAACCTCCCGCTGCTGTCTTTGTCTTTGGGTTTGTCCGCGGGGGTTCCTCCGTACCATTTCCCCTTCCGGGGTATGTAAACCTCCCTCCCCTTTCGTCCCCCATCCGGCTCGAGCCGCCCTAAAAAGGTGTAAAACTCCTTTTTAAGGGGGCTCGAGCCGAGCCACCTATATGGGCCATGAATATATATATTGAGGTATTATTATATATTATATATTATATATTACCATATTATTATATATATAGCATACCTCATAACTATATTATTATAGTGTTACGTATATACTTATACTATAAAATTGCAATATCTTTATATTATATGTATATATATACTCTTGTAGCTTTACGTTATCAATTGCATTTATTTAATTCATTTTTTAATTTATCACCCCTTAAATTTCAGTTTTCTATGTTAATATTTAATTTTTAGAGGTAATCTAAACTCTAAATGATTTTTTTAAAAAAAATTAAATAAATAATAGTCCTATACTCAATTTCCGCTGGCGAAAATCGAGGCTTGGTTTTATTGTGACGCCATCTACTGTTTTGTCCGGACGAAAGATATATTAGAATAAGGGCATTATTTTCGTTACCATTTTCATTTAAGCTCGAACTATCGTTAAGCGATTAATGACTTGTCCCATATAGTGGAGCCGCTTAGTGGAACTGGTATTTATCATCGTTTGTCGAACACAGTCTAGTGCAATACATCTCTGTAAAATAATTTCGAACTACGTTAAACAAAAACTCTCGAGACTTTTCAAATTTTTTGAAAGGCGTAACGAAAGTTCGAAACCTAGAATGTATACAAAATATAAAAGGAATCGGGGACAAAGTGAAAGCGTCACTAAGATTAGGACCACGCCTCGTCTAAAATACGTTTGAACGAACTTAGAAACGAAAAATATATCTATTATATTTTATGTGTGTCGACAAACGAAAGGTCTCTTATTAAAAAAATTTTAACCTTGCATTCAAATAGTTTTCTTCTTTTTAGTTTGTTTGTTTTTTTATATATATAATTTTTAACAACTTTTGGCTTTTTATCTTTACTCTTCTCGCGGCCTCGAAAAAGTCGACTGGATTTATTCGGCGATTCGTTTAGTCCGCTTGAGAAGGATATATTAGAGGATTTTTTTTTAATGTTTTTTTTAATTTAGTCCACCCTTAAAATTCAAGTTTTCTATGAGAAATAAATTTTTTGAGGTCTAAACTAATTGATTTTTTTTAAAAAAAAATTAAATAAATATTTTATTTAGTCTATATCAATTTATTTGTAATCTCATTAGTGACACTTCGTTTTGTCCCGACGAATATATATTAGAATACATTTTTTTCAGTTTTTAACTTCGTTCAAACGTATTTTACGCGAGTGGTTGAACGTTTAGTGACGGTTAATTTGTCCCGATTCCTTATTTGCCGTAACTTCGAGGTCTGAGTTTTCGAACGTGAATTTTTTTGGCACTGGGTGTTGAGAAAGCTCTCCGAGAAACTTTTTCAAATTTTCTTAAAGGCGAGAAAGTCTCGAACCTCGATTTTACAACAAATTATCAGGATCAATTTGATAAATAAACGCTTCAACTTAAAGTTAGGTAAACACCTCTTTGTCCTAATATACGTTTCGAATTCGAACTTAGAACGAAAAATTGTTATTCTAAGATATCTTTGGCAGTGGACAAAACGAAAGGTCACTAAATAAACTTTAAACCTTGGAGCAAATATCTTGCGTTTTTGCTTCTTTTTTGTTTGTTTGTTTTTTATATATAAATTTAACACTTTTGCTTTATCTTTACTCTTTCGCGCCTCGAAAAGTCGACTGGATTTATTGACGAATCGTTTAGTCCCGGCAAAGATATATTAGAATACATTTTTCGTTTTTAACTTTGTTCAAACGTATTTTACGCGAGTGGTCGAACGTTTGGTGACGGTTCGTTTGTCCCGATTCCTTATTTGCAGTAACTTGATGATTTTTAAATATGAGGAGCAACGAATTTTTTTTTTGGGCAGCTTTAAAGCTCTCGAGACTTTTCAAAATTTTTTTTGATAGGACGACGAAAGGTTCTTGTAACCTTGATTTGTTATCAACAAATAAAGGATCGGACAAATGAAACGTCCATTAAGTTAGGACACCTTCGTCTAAACTACGTTTGACGAACTTTAGACAACCAAAATGTATCTTAATAAATAATTCTTCCGTCGGGATCAAAAACTATAAAAGGTCACTAAAAAAATTTGAAATTTGGAGGGAAAATGAAAAATTTTTTTATTTTTTCTTGTTTTGTTTCGTTTTGGGTTTTAGTATATATATATATAAATATTATATTTTATTATACTACTATACTAATACTACTACTACTATGTTCGATCATTATATATAAGTTATTTTATTTATATATATTATTATATTATATATGAGTAATATATATACTTATATACTATTATATACTATACTATATATCTATTATATTACTATATATTTATTAATTATATATTATTATTATATATATATATATATTATATATATATATATAATAATATTATATATAATCTATTATATATATATAATATACTATATAATATACTATATATACTATATCACTATATATTATATACTATATATTTAACAGCTTTAGCTTAAAGCCGGTTCATTCATTCGCTTTGCATTTATTTAATTTTTTTTTTAATTTAGGTTCACCCTTCAATAATTCAGTTTTCTTCATTAAATCAATTTTTAGGGTGACTAAATTCTAAATGATTTTTTAAAAAAAATAATTTTTTTTTTTTTTTTTAAATAAATAACTGACGATAAAAACTACGATAGATACAAGAAAACTAATAACATTCAAGTGGAATAGCGTTTAGAAAATTGTTTCTATTTTATAAATGGCCTTAAAATTTTCTCTTGAACTTAA
>JABUQX010107151.1:25000-27500 GCA_015478945.1 Trachelipus rathkii
GTCGCGAGGAAAGATCAAAATCGGATAACGACGACAATACAACATGGCAAACTCGGTACAACATGCATAAAACACGCTCCAAAGGCTTAATTCAGACTCTTTATGGCCTAAAATGTATTTTAAAAAATGAATTGCGGAAAGAAATATATGCAATCTTTATACATTTACTCTTCTTATATATTGAGTACAGAAATATTTTACTGCAAAAATATTCTCTATTTTGCTTTAAGAGCTTTTTGAATTTGTTAAATGGATAGATTTATCATCGCTTATCTCCTAATTATCTCTATCTCCATCTCCTTATATTTCTTCATGTATCTCTGTGCATGTATAAGTACTGTAGTACATTCACTCTAGATAAACTCGCTAAATTCTGCATACATGTTAGTATATCCAGTATATATAAGATATATATATATATATATATATATATATTCCTATATTAATCAGAATATATATAAACATATATATATAATATGTATATATATTTTTAATATATATATATATACATATAAATGTATTTATATGTATATATTAATATATTATATATAAATATAAATAATATATATATATATATATATATATATATATATATATATATATATATATATATATATATATATATATATATATATATATATATATATATATATATTATATATATATATATATATATATATATATATAATATATCCTTTCTATATAACTTAATAACCATCAGCATATACCAGCATAACATAACAATAACAACAACATATATATATATATTTATATAATAATATATATATATCATAATATATATATACTGCTATATATATATATATATATATGTATATATATATATATACTCTATATATATATATATATAAATATACATATATACTTATATATATAAAAATAGCTTAATATCGTAGGACATATTATTAGTAATAATGGTAACGTACATAAACCTTATCAATTAAAAACATGGATTTGTTATCATTAAGTTAATATTAAGTATTTTTATATAATATCTCTATTCAGAAAAGCTAATCCAACGACTAAATATTAAAATTTAAATGTGTCTCTCGTCGAGAAAACGACGTCGAAATATAAAATTTTATATTTTATTACTTGTTCTGCGTAATCAAATGAACTGGTAATGATAGAAAATTTAAACCTTAAAATATTGCCTTACAACTAGAAGAAAAATCTCCTGGATTAAATAAATATAAAAAAAGAAAAAAAAAAAAAAGAAAACGTTATCTTGGAACGGAGAATTTTTTTTTCTTATTATTTTTTTTTTTTCGGGAAGAACTTTCAGAATCCTCCTCGTTAAATTACATGAATAGATTGATACTGATCTTCTCACCAACTAACAATCCTTTTATCCATTATTATTATTATTATTATTATTATTATTATTATTATTATTATTATTATTATTATTATTATTATTATTATTATTATTATTATTATTATTATTATTATTATTATTATTATTATTATTATTATTATTAACGAGTTGTAGATGTTCTAAATTTAATAGTTAAATTTGAAACTGATCAATTTAGAGATGTTTTAATTATATATATATATATATATATATATATATATATATATATATATATATATATATATATATATATATATATATATATATATATATATATATATAAACCAATAATAATATATATATATATAATAATAATAATATATAATAAATATAGAAAAAAATAATAACAATATATATATATGTAATATATATATATATAACTGCTATGCTAAATATATAATAATAATATTTCTAAGCAACCTATTGGGATGGGAATTGCAGCATATCAAAATTCAATGTATAAGGATATGAGTAATGTTTAGAAAAGAGAAAAAAATTAAAGGTTACAATTTTTTTAAAATTTTTAAAGAGTAAATGTATATTTTTTAAGTAAAATTTTTATATCGCAGTTTTTTTTTATTCAGCACATGTTATAGTGTAGACTTAAGTTTTAATTTGATGATAAAGTTACATCGTCAAACTACGATTTAGACATTGTTGTAAATATATATATATATATATATATATATATATATATATATATATATATATATATATATATATATATATATATATATATATATATATATATATATATTTATATTTTATATATATATATATATATATATATATATATACATATTCACTCTAAACAATTCCATGCGATTAACACCTTTATTATGTCGATCATTAACATTATACTATTACTACCTCGTACATTTCATTCAGCAAATGGAGATTATTTCTCGATACCTCTAAAGGTGTTCTGAAGTGTGTTCCCTTGCACAAGGGTGTGTTCTCAAGTGTGTTCTCTTCCACCATGGAATATTCTCAAGTGCCTTCTCTTCTTCCACAACCTCGTATTCCTAAGTGTGTTCTCTTGCCAACGGAAATTTTTATGGAGTAGTTTCTGTTGGTCACCCATTGCATTTGAGAGAAGTACTTAGTGACATAAAAACTGTAACT
>JABUQX010107151.1:32500-37500 GCA_015478945.1 Trachelipus rathkii
TCTACATCAGCAGCTATATAGAGCGATCAGAAAGTAAATGGGAGGATATGCTACAAAGAGGAGGATAGACACCCTAAGAATAATTCTGAGAAGTCAATGTTTTGTTGCCAGACTCTTGCGCCAAATTAGAAACCTTAAAAGTTGACAGAAATGCAGAAAAACAGAGGATCTAGAGTCAGAAAGAGAAGAGGGAAAAAAAATCAGCAGTCGAGAGTTCCATCCGAAAGCCAAGCTGTCAACCTAAGATAAGATTAATTGATTAAAGATGTTTCCATATCTTCCTGTTAAGCGTACATTCTAAAACTTTAAAAAGAATAAAGGTTAAAGCAATTTTACGATTGTCAGAGTTGAGAACAGTCCACCTTTTTCGGCAAAGGTTGAGGAGATGAGGAAACACTTTCAGCAGATAGGAAAAGTTGAAGATGTTAGGCAGACACGAAATAGTTTACCAACACAGGGTTCAATGTCGGAAGTACAGGTTTAAAGGACCTCAGGAAGATACGACAGGACGTCAGGGCAACACTCCTTCTTAGCATTGTGCTCAGAGAGAGAACAGAAATAACATATGTACAAGTAATTGAATTATATATATATATATATATATATATATATATAATATATTATATTATATATATAAAATATATATATTTATATATATATATATTATATATTTCAGTATATAATATATATAATATATATATATATATATTATTATTATTATACAAACACTTATTCCCGCTTAAGCGGGGTAGTGGTACGTGCAGCTTCCCCAATTCATATTTTCCTTCATCTCGCCCCACCCACCTTCCATTCCATTCTATCTCTCGCCAACACCCTAAGCATTCCTCCACCTCATCCCTCTCTCTCAGCCATTTCCTTTAATTCCATCAATCCCCTTCTTCATTGGTCTCCCCTTCCTCTCCTTCCTATCCCTCCGCTCCCTAATAACTCTCCTAACCGACGCCTCTGTTTCTCCATTCTCCTCTCCAGAATGTCCAAACCATCTAACATTCCCCTTCCGCTTCTTCTCACCACCATTCTTCCAATCACATCTCTCTCTTACACCGCTATTCCTAATGCCTCTCTTCTTTACTAACCCCACATGCCGCTCTTTCCAAAACCCCCCTTTCACCCCATCTCAACACTTTTCCCAACTTCTTCTTGGACAGCATTCAATCCCCATGTTTCACACCCATATAGTACCCAGCTGGAACACAAATTTTTTCAACTACTTAATCTAAGTTATGTGATAAATCCGCCCCCTTTCCATAATTCCTCAGACCACTCAATGTCTCATTCTTCTCCTACTTCTGTGATCATTCTCTTCCTTCCAACCCTACCTTCCTTACCCAATATCACATCCCTAAATATCTGAAAACTTTTACTTCTTCTAATACTACACCCCTCTACTGCTAATCTCTCGGCTCTCTCTCTCCTCTCTCTTCTCTCTCCTCTCTCTCTTAATATAATATAATGTATATAATATATATATAAATAATATAGAGATAACTAATGATAATTAATTACCGTATGATATTAATTATTACAATGTATATTAATCTAAATCTAGTATTATATATACTATAGTAATATAATATATACTATATTATATATATATATATATATATCTCTTGTATAATATATATTATATATAGTATAATATTATATATAAATATTAGTATAATATATATATATTTATATTTATATATATAATATATATATATATATATTATAAATATATAATATATATTATATATATATATATGTTATATAATATATATCAAGTCCTATAAACTGTTACAAATACTGAGATCCTCTATTAAGTTATTACAGGGTACACAACGCCGAATGATTATGATCCTCTCATACTGATTTAGGTTGGGAGGAAGCCGACATTCAGCATTCTCTACGATCTGGAGCAATTAATTATAGAGCTTACAAATTTATTCCAAACTATTCAAACCAATTCTTGAACACATTTGACTAGTGTTTAACCACTAGTCCTTCTCTATAATAACTAGCACCACCTTCGCTCCTTATTGGTAAATTTGACCATCAACCTATATTCTCTTATTTTAATACTTTCTCTCCAACAGCTCCAACTCCTGCCCTATGCGTTTTTCTGGCACTGATTCGGAGCTGATAGGGGGCCTTGGTCGCTTCTACGCTAACCTATAATTGGAATGAACTGCTTTGTGGCTCTCGATGACGCTTCGGCTTCTGCCAGCTAAGGTGGGACTGTATAATCGTTGACGGAATGAGCCGAGTTCATTCCTTCTTCGACTAATCTTTCTCTCTCATAATCCATGGTTCGATGTGCTTGTTCTTCTGGCCATTCGGGCTAGAGACAGCGCGTATCGAGAGTGGGAGTGGAAAAAATTCTCGTTCTTTCTTATCACTCCGCTAATTTTTCATTCAGTAGAAAAATCGTTGCAGGGATACATCGACGAGAAAAGCGGGCTTTCATCAAACGAAAGTGCGCTAAAATCCTTGGTTCTCCCTACTGATAAAATCTTTCTGGCCTCTTGCAAAAAACATCTCCAAATAAATTCTGTAAATCTGCCTTTCCTCCTCTTATTCGATCTGATGGCTCCGTCGCTAACGTCTCCAACTGAAAAGGCCAATCTCTTGGCCTCCTTTTTTTCCTCTAACTCAACCTGGACGATTCTGGCATTCCTCCTCCTCCTCCTTCTCTCCTCTCAGGTGTCCTATGTCTTTGTCTGTGATTACATTTGGATCGGGTGCATGGGCTCCTGAGATCTATGAACGTTAGGAAGGGCGGTGGCCCGGATGGCATTCCTCCCCTAAATCTAATTAAGTTGAGTTTGAAAGTGAGTGTGCTTACGTGCTCGACCCCGCCCCTTCGTCATACTATATCTCTATGTCTCATACTAGCACTGTTCCCTCAAGTGTTTGAAAGGCACGCACAGTTCAACCTATTCCGAAAAAAGAAGCCGCTCTGATCATTTCTAACTATCGCCTATAGCTCTCACTTGTATTCTATCTAAGATCTTTTGAAACCCTTCTCCACTCTCACTTCTTAGACCAGCTGGAATCTCATTCTCTTCTTTTCGATCGCCAGTATGGCTTTCGGCGTTCAAGGTCTACTGGCGATATACTTTCATATTTAACCGATTTATGGTTTTCCGCTCTTAGGAACTACGGGGAGACTTGCGTGGTGGCGCTTGACATATCCAAAGCATTTGACCGGGTTTGGCACGCGTCACTGTTCTCCAAGCTCCCTTCCTTTGGTTCCTCCTTCTCTTTGCTACTTATGTTCTAGCTTTCTTTCAAGTTGCTCAATATCGGCTGTGGTTGATGGAGCGACTTCTTCTTATTTTTCTGTCTAATAGTGGTGTTCCTCAGTTCCTGTCTTATCTCCTACTTTATTCGCTACTTTTCATTAATGATCTCTCACCTGCACATCTATACTCTAATCCACTCATATCGATGACTCGACCCTTGGTCATCTTCCAACTCCATTTCAATTCTGCTCCCTCTTTTACTTCTATTGCCTGCCTCTCGTCTCAATCTTTCTGATCCTATTCTCGCTGATCTGGATAGAATTTTCCGGTGGGGTCGTCTCAACCTTGTAAATTTAATTCTTTAAAAACTCAACTTCTACAAATATTTCCCTCTCTAAAACACCTTCTAACTTTCCTTTCTCTTTCGACGGTTCTCTCTCGTTCTCCTTTGACAATATAACATCTGCCTCAAACATACAACAAAAATGTTTGGAACCTCACATCAACGGTTGCTAGGGTGGCCTCAAAGAAACGCTGGGAGTTCTGTTCTAGACTTGCGAACTATTTTTCCTCTTTCAGTTACTCCAGCATACATAGGGTCTCATCTGGCGCCCGTTGTAATGGAGTGACTGTTTCTCATACTGGGGGGCTCTGAGTTCACCCGGCTTTTGGGCAGGGTCGAGTCAAAAGCCAAAAGCTTTATAAACTGTTTCTGTACTTTCCACTTCACTTGACCCTCTATCTTTGCGGCGAGATGTTGGTGCTTTATCTCTTTCTATAGGTAATCCGTAGCGGGCAGGTTGTTCGAGGAAATACCACTCTCGTACACACCTTTACGACGACCTCGTACCACAAGGGGTGCTGTGTCTGCTCACGAGTTTTGTGTAGATATTGTAACTCCAGGCTAGTTCGCTGCGAGTGCTTCCTCTTTCCTGCACCATCTTGTTTCTGTGGAAATCTCTCTCCATCTTCTTGTTTCCTGCTGAATTAATTGCTCCCTCACTTTAAAGCTGACGTTGTGCTCATCGCTGCGTAATATTTGCGCTAGCGGATGCAATTTTGGCGTGTAACACCCCCCTCCCTGAATAGGGCTCTGCCGTTGAGTGTGGTGACAACTGTAAAATATATATATATATAATATATATATAATTATATAATAAATAGTACTATATTATATTACTTTAATAATATATATTATAAATTATATAAATATACAAACACATATATTATATATATAATAATAACGTTTTATATATATATATATATATATATATATATATATATATATATATATATATATATATATATATATATATATATATATATATATATATATATATATATATATATAGTATTTAATATTTTTATATTCTGTATTATATTTTTTCTCTTGTAAATATAAAAATAGAAAAAAGGTAATTAATTTCAGTTTGTGGAAAAAGGGAAAACAAATTTTCACTATTTTTTTTTTTTTCTGATACTTATTTTATACTTTTATTTATTTCTTCAAACTTATTTATTTATCTACTTGTCCTGCTCTTGTAATTGGAATGATGCTTGAAAATAAGTAAACGATTTTGAAAATTTATCCATACTCTAGTTTACTTCTTTGAAATAATACGTTCGAATTACATAAGGCTGTCTCACATTTTTTACATTTACAACCGTTTGAAGCGTCTGGCAACTTTATCTTTATGCTTATTGGTTAATATATATATAATATATATATATATATATATATAATTATTAGTATAT
>JABUQX010107151.1:52500-55000 GCA_015478945.1 Trachelipus rathkii
AGAGAACCCTGAGGAACACCACTATTACAGAAAAAGAAGAAGTCGCCCCATCAACAACAGCTGATATTGAGCGGTTTGAAAGAAAACTAGATATAAGTAAGCAAAGAAGGAGGAAATCCTAAAGGAGGGAGAGCTTGAGCAGTGACGCGTGCCATACCTGGTCAAATGCTTTGATATGTCAGCATGCCTAATGTCTCCTTATGTCTAAGAAGTAGAAACCACAATCAGTAAGATAGGAAAGGAAGACACAGTAGACTCCTTGAGTGCTGAAAGCCATAATTTTGATATCAAAAGAAGTGAATGATTCCATAATCTACAGAAATGAGAGTTGATAAGAGTTTAAAGATCTTAGATAGAAATACAAGTAAGAGCTATAGGCAGGTTAGAAGGACTGGGAGCGGCTTCTTTTTCGGAATAGGTTGACATGCCCAACACTGATATATGCCAGCACTGAGACACAGAGAACATAGTCAGAACGATAGTATGGATATATATATATTATATATATATATATATATATATATATATATATATATATATATATATATATATATACATATATATATATAAAAAAAAAATTAAAAATAGAGCGGAGTATATATATATATATTATATAAATATATATATATATATATATTATTATTATATATATATATATATATATACATATATATATATATATTATTATATTATTATTATATATATACATTTATATATTATATATAATATATATATATATATATACATATATATATATATTATTATTATATATATTATATTATATATATATATATTATATATTATATATATATATATATATATATGTATGTATATAAATATATATAAATATATATATATATATAAAGAAAGAAGAGAGAAAGATATATATATATATATATATATATATATATATATATATATATATATATATATATATATATATATATATATATATATGTGTGTGTGTGTGTGTGTGTGAATGTTTGTGAATGTGTGTAGTCCCCTTTGTACTTTTGTCCCTAAATAGTTTAGACTATTTAGCAAGGCTTCCAATTTTGAGTCAATTACGTACAATTATAAGAGTCGTATCTTGAATGTATTTATAAAAGATGGTTGTATTTCTAAAGCGTCTAACGAATGAAGTCTCAAGATCCTCAATTAAAGTGACATTATGTTTTTCGAATGACTATTCTATCCCTTATCTAAATCATTATCAGATTGTGTAATTCTCTCCTCTTTGTCGAACGTTTCAAATTAAGAACTCTATAACGTTTTTAATCAGAGAAATCAACGTTTAAAATTCATGAACTTTTTTTTTTGGGTAAAAGTGACGTTAATATGACTTCGTTTTGGTCTTTCTTCTTCTTCTTCTTTCTTTTGAAAAGGCAAAATTCTTCTCTCACAAACAAGACGCTCAATAGAATGATAATAATTCTCAATTATGGTAAAATACCGATATCATTCACTCCTTATTTTTGGCTTAATTTTTCTTATTCTTTAAATGTTAATAAGATTTTAAAAGGAAAATGAAATTTATGTTCAGCTAAAGAAAGAGAAAGATTAAATTATAATTACGAAGAGAAAAGAATATAATCAATTTCATGGTTACGTGTGGTCAATTCTGGACCTTTTAAAAACCATTTTGTTTACGAGAATTCAATTCAGAAATTTTGAATCGACTTTTTAAGAATCTTTTTAACTCTTCTTTCAAGGCAATCACAACACTCAAATATTCTTTACAAATGAATCACGAAACTTTATGCAAACTAACAAAAACTACATGGCCTTCACAATTCGATTTCGCACAAATACCTATGAATATATATATATATATATATATATATATATATATATATATATATATATATATATATATATATATATATATATATATATATATATATATATATATATATAGTGTGTAATATGTGTAAATTATTACTATTCTTTCTTTTCATCCCCTTTCGGCTCCCCACAAACTGGAAGTGGGGCACACCAACATGCACCGGAAACTTAGCAGAAGAACATGGAATAAGTCGAAAGAGAAACCCCCTTTCTATTTCATCATCTCATACCCTTAAATGCTAGTCCGTCGCAGCCAAAACCCACCCTATAGAGTTTTGCACAACGAGACAGACCATCACTGGGTTATATCGTTAGTGTGGGGTTCATACAACCATGACCTCCCACAAAATCACTCCAATCATTTTTTGTTTTCAATATTCCTCTAGTTTGAACCAAACTCACATTCTTTTTCTTTAAACACTCTATTACAGACTAATCACTTTCCTTCGGTCTCCCAGCCGGTCACTTCCCTACATACTCACCACTATACAACTGCTTAACCAATCAACTACTATGCATTCTTTCCAAATGGCCAAACCATAAATATATACTTCCATTTATTTTCTCACTCACGCCTTTCTTTAATGAAAGAGTCAAAGGAGATTTTACTTCCATCAGCGGGATCACAAACACTGAACCTGCGTCGCAAGAGTTA
>JABUQX010107151.1:60000-62500 GCA_015478945.1 Trachelipus rathkii
ATATATATATATATATATATATATATATATATATATATATATATATATATATATATATATATATAAAATTTGTTTAGGTATGTGTGTGTGTATGCGTGCAATCGCTAGAAAACAAATAATTAATTAGGAATGTTTTAAACAACAGAGAGAGAAAACGTTTCTAAATGGGATGAAAAGAGCTTTTTAAACATAATCTGAAGGGTTGGACAATTTTTTTTAAAGAAAAATTACTTAAAAGATTAAAAAGATAAACACATTCAAAACAATCTTGGTAGGAAGCATTTTCCTCTCTCTCTCTCTCTCTCTCTCTCTCTCTCTCTCTCTCTTCTCTCTCTCTCTCTCTCTCTCTCTCTCTCCTCTCTCTCTCTCTCTCTCTCAGTCTCTCTCTCTCTCTCATCTTATCTTCTTTTCTTCTTCTTCTTCTTCTTCTTCCTCTTTCTTCTTCTTCTTCTTCTTCTTCTTCTTCTTCTTCTTCTTCTTCTTCTTCTTCTTCTTCTTCTTCTTCTTCTTCTTCTTCTTCTTCTCTCTTTGTTTCTAATTTTAAATTATCTTTTATGGTTATTTTTGAAAAATAAATATTTGCATAATATCTCGGTACCTGTTGTGGATATAGACATAACTAATATCCATGGCTTAAACCATTTAAAATAGATAATAACGATTACCCTATCAAAATCCTTGATAAGAGGAAATCTCTAAAGCTTATAAATTACATTTTGGCACGAGCCGTAATATAATACTAGTACCCAAAAATACCCAACATCATTTTAGCAACACTTGCCTAATACTTAAATTTTGCTGATAAAAACTCACTTTTTTTTAAAGATCTTTATTTTAACCTTTACGTAATAGAGTTATACCATGGATGGTATTATATTACACTTTTTAAGTATATATATTACCTTTTGTTCCTTAGCCAATTGAAGCACAGTTAGCCGTAAGACGAAAGCTCGAATCAACTTAATTAAACATGGTTCAGATATATATCAGATTTGCCCCATTTTATATTTAGTTACAAGAGGTAATAAAAGTAAAAATGTTTTATCATATTCGAGGAAAATGTAAGGAATATATTTTAAGCAATTCACAAAAATTATTCGAAGATTTATCGAGTTCAAAAATTCTTTAAATTTTAGACTGTGAGTAACTTATGACCAACTCATCCTTTACTTTAAAGCATATAATATAATATATTTTAGTGCATATATATATATATATATATATATATATATATATATATATATATATATATATATATATATATATATATATATATATATATATATATATATATATATATATTATATATATATTTATATATATATATATATATATATATATATATATATATATATATATATATATATATATATATATACATATATTAATATTTATATATATACATATATTATTATATTATATTATATATATAATATATATATTATATATATATAATATATATATATATATATACATACATATATACATATATACATATTATTTTCCATATATTATATGATACATATTATTACATATATATATACATATATATATAATATACATATTATTATTATATATATATATATACAACATATATATATACATATACAACATATATATATACATATATATTACATATATATATATATATATATATATATATATATATATATATATATATTATTATTATTATATATATATATATATTATTATTATTATTATTTATATATATTATATATATATATATATATATATATATATATATATATATATATTATATATATATATATATATATATATATATATATATATATATATATATATATAGCTTCGAGTATTATACTAAAATTTCTATATATAAATATATATATATATTTGTATATATATATATATATATATATATATATATATATATATATATATATATATATATATATATATATATATATATATTTACACGACAAATGTCCTACATACAGCTTCAAGATATAAAAAAAATAAATAAAATAAACAATCGGAAAGGCAAGGAGTCTCCACAAAATAGGTGAGTGGAAAAAGGAGGCACCACAGCAAGTGATCCTGGCCCCAATATTCATATACATTCTGTAAGATAAAGCACTTCAGTTAAGAGGGTGACAGGAGGAACAAGAGGCACTCTTCCTGAGCACCTGCCGTTAAATATCTGGTAAGCAAAGATAAGGCGCCAATGTCACGTTAGTGGCTTGAGGAGCTGTGGAAAGTAGCGGCACAGCTGAGGTCTCAGCCTACGCCCCAACTCTATCCAAATGAAGTTGGAGCCTGATCCACCCTAAATGTGAGAACAGTATTCCATACAGGGGCAAACCTTTATATAACTGGAGCATCTGAGCAGAAAAATTCTACTGGGATTCTAAATGCTTCCCTGATATCGGAATTGAAACTGTTGATCGTCTTCCAGCAGATTGCAACAGGCCTGTCGTACAACATCTTTAGGTGTTCCAGAACTTTCTCTTTCTGGAAC
>JABUQX010107152.1:0-30000 GCA_015478945.1 Trachelipus rathkii
ACCCCCAATGCACCACTAAATACCATCAGGCACCCACCATGAACCAACCAATGCTAATTACCATACACTACCATGAAACACCCAGTGCAACCACCCAGTGCAACACAATAGCCACCCCCAAAGAACTCCAGGCTCGCACCAATGCACAAACAACTGCACCACCCAATAACCACCATTCTCAACCGAAAGGTCGCACCCCCGCTCACACAACCACAAACACACATACACACACCACACACCACACATTATATATTATATATATATATTATACATACTATATAAATATATATATATCATAGAATAATATAATATATATATATATATATAATATATATGATTATTATATATTATATAGATATATATAATATATATTTATATATTATTATATATATATAAGTATATATAATATTATATTATATATAATATAATATATATAGTATATATATAGATATATAATATATTATATTATATATAGTATATATATAGATATATATATAATATATATATTAATATATATATAAATATATATAATTATATATATATTATATATACTAGTATATATATATATATATATATATACGTATAATAATATATAATATAATTATTTAAATATATTAAATATATATATATATCATATATTATATATACATGAATATATATTATAAAATATACTATAAATATATATATTAGTTTTATACTTTATATATAAGTATATATAATAATATAATTATATATCATATAATAATATACATATATAATATATATATATATTATATATATATATATACTATAATATATAATACTATATATATAATATATATAACTAATAATAATATATTATATATAATTATAATAATATATATAGATATTATATAATACTATAACTGCTTAAAATTAAAGCCATTAGATTAAAGTGTAACATAATCTAATAATATTATATATTATATTATATATATAGGGAAAGTGATGGATAATTTATATATATAATATATATTATATACGACACATATACTAATATATATACTTAATTAACTGAGAAGTTTCATATTAATATATAGTATTATATAATAATTAATATCATATATAATATATATAACAATCTATATATATATATATCATTAGCATATGTATATATAGATATAATAATATAATAATATATAATTATATATGAAGTATATATATATATATACTATTATAAGTATATATTATATATATAATATAAAATATATATATATATATTATTATATTATATAATTAACTATATATAAAATATATATATAATAATATATATAATATATATATATATTATAATATAATATATACTAAATATATTATATATTATATATATAATAGTATATATAATATACTGTATAAATATATATATTATATAATAGTTATGATATACATATATATATTATAAGTATATATATTATATATATATATATATATATATATATATAAATATATAATATATATATATATATAATACTTAGAATATAAGTTGGGCATGGCTAATTAATTTGATACCAGAATTTGTTCGTTGTGGATTGGTGCGGTGTGATGCATTCGTGGCAGACACTTATATTACAAGCAACACAACATTTACAATACCTCTACCCTTTCCACTGAAACACCACTCTCACCTACTATCATTCCTATACACTACTGACTACTACTACACTACTACTATATAGTATACTATTTCTACTACCCAACTTCAACCTATTGCACTTTTATTACCTTAAAATTAATCTGGTTATGGTTTTTCTGCATGTGGTGCCCTGTGATGATATAGATATAAATATACGTAATATATAGTATCTATTATATAAATAATATATATATATTATAATTATCTTAGTACATATTAACTAGTATAATAAATATATATAAATATATAATATATATGAATATAATATATAATATAATATATTAGTTCAAAATATATTAATTCATTATATCCTCCGTATATATATATACATTTGAGTACTTAGTATCAATATATGTATTATATATATAATATATATATATAATATCTAATGCTAGTAGATAACCCTTCTTGCCTTCTCGAGTAAATTACTACACTCCTACCGCATCTTATCATATATATAATTTAATCGTAGCCACGTAATGGCCCGCCAACCAGAGTTACGTCTGACCACGTCTAGCACTGCTGCCGATCTAATCTATATATTTATACAGTACTCTTACATATATATATATAAATTAATATACTATATATATAATAATAATATAACTATATATATATTTATATAATATATATATAAATTATATATATATATTATATATTATATTAAATATACTACTACTATAACTATATATATAATTTATATAATATATATATATATATACTATATATAATATATATAATATATATATATATACTAATATATTATATATATATATATATTATATACTATATATTATATATATAATATTATATAATTATAATTAAATAACATATTATTCATATTATATACATAATCCTTCATTTATATAATGTTGTGTGTGTGAGCGGGAGGCCGAAACTGCTTGCTTTGGTGAAATGGGTTCATTGTGTTGCATTGTGTGCTGTTGGGGAGCACTGAGTGCTTAGCTTGTGCATTGTCGTTGCAGGTTGGTGCACTGTGTTCATCTGTAGTGTTTGATATGCATGGTGTTATATTGGTGGCCATCTGATGGTATTTTATGGTGCATTGTAGTGCGTTGTTGGCACTAGTTCATTGTTGGCCGTTGGTTTTGCACAGGTAGTGCATTGGTGGTGCATTGTGGAGCACTTGTCTGCCTGGTGGGTATTGTGGTCATGTAGTGCCATTTTGTGGTTGCATTTGTGGTGCATTCGTTGTCACTGGTGTTGAATTGTGTGCATTGTGGTAACATTGGTGATTTGGTGCACTGGTGGTGCATTGGGTGGGCACTGGGGGCATTGGTGTTATTGGTTATGCATTGATTTTTACTGGTTGGTGCACTGATGTACTTAGTGGATGCATTGTTTTCCATTGGTGATGCATCGGTTTTTGCACTGTGGCATTGGTGGCAGGGGTGATTGGCTGTGCATTTGTGTTGACTGGATGGCATTGTGGTGAACTGGTGGCATTTTGGTGCATTAGCTGAAGCCACCTGGTGTGTATTGTGTGCAATTTTGGTCTGCCACTATTGGTGCATTGGTGGTTCACTTGTGTGCACTGTAGCTGTTAGTGTGCATTGGTGTGCCTTGTGTATTGGTGGCATTAGTAAGTGCACTATGTTGATTGTTGTGCATTGTGGTGCACTGTGTGCATTGTAGTTAATGGTTGGTGCACTGTGGTCTACTAGTGTACACTGTTGGTCATTGGTTGTGTAATCTTTGGTTATGGGGGCATTGAGTTTGTTCACTGGTGGTGCACTCATGGTAACTTTAGTGGTGCATTGTGAGCAATTTGGGTCAACTGGGGTTGTGCATCGTGGCTGCATGTGTTTCATGGTGCAACTAGGTGGTGCATTTGTGGTGCATTGTGAACATAATTATTGTGGTGAATGTTGTTCATGGAGGGCAGAGTTCATGTGTAACTTGGACATTTTTGTACAAGTTGAGCACGGTGGCATTGGGCTGGTGCATTTTTGTGCATGATGTATGTGGTCACTGGTGTTATTTTTAGTTTTCTTGTGCATGTGTGCCTTTGCATCTGTGTGCATATGGCACTGGTGGCATTGTGCATTTTATGTATTGGTTACACTAGTGGCAATGTCGTTGTAATGTGCACTGTAGCTCATGTGGCACTATGGGCTGCATTGGTGCTGGATTGAGGTTGTGCACTGTGGCATTTGTGCACTGTGTGCATTGTGGCACTTGTGCAAATGGTGCATTAGTTGCACTGTGTTATGTGTTATAGTGCATTTTTCTGGTGTGTAAATGTGCGATCTTGGTTTGTTCCATTGTGCAATTGATATGCACTGGTGGTACACTTGTGGTCATTATAGTGATTGCTATCATAAATTGTTCAACTAGTGTGCATTGATTGTTACTTAGTTGATTGGTGGCATTGGAAATGCATTGTGTTGCACTGAATCTTTGGTGGTGCACTGTGGTGCATTTGTCATTTGTGCATGTCTGCATTGGTACATGATGTGCATGGTGGTGCATTGTTGTGGCCTGTGTCATGATGTGCATTTGTGAACTGTGGTGCCATTTGAGTCATTAGTAAGGCACTCTTTATGTTGCATTGTGTGCATTTGTTGCACTCCGTTGGCCCATGCGGTGTTCTACTGTGTGCTTTGGGGTGTCTGGTGGCTTGTGGCTGCCCTTGGTGGCTTGGTATTTTTGCATTGTGGTTGCACAGGTATGCTGCGCCGTCATATGATTGTTTCATCTTCACGTGTGTCTACCCTGTGCGTGTGCCATCTTGGATGCATCCATCGGTCAACTCGACTGTGTGTTACTCATTTTGTTGCCCCTCTGTCATCTCATTTCATGTGCACTGGTCGTCATGTATGCCTTGTGCATTGTGGTGCATTGTGGTACCACTCTTACCTGTTCACTTGTATACATTGTGATCATTGTCTGGGCCCCCATGGTGTTCACTTGTTATGCACTGTGGGATTATTGTTAACTGGTGATGCAATGTGTGCATTGTGTCATTGGTATATTTGTTGCAATGTTGTTTTGCACTGGTTACCAACTAATGGTGCATTATGCATTCGTGTGTGTGTGTGCTTGTCCTCTCTCTAGTGCTAGCATTGGCACTGGTGGTGCATTGGTGATGCATTCCCACTTAGCACAAATATATATTCTGAGAATATTCCTAAAATATCCTCGTGGAATATTAGTGATGTTCCTGTCACATTCCTAAATTTTGTAATTATGTTCTGAGAATGTGACATGAACATGAGATGTCCGTCAATTTTAATACCTGAGAATGTTCTTTGGACATCCCGCTGGAATATTGAAAATGTTCTTGGAAGATCCCGTGATGTTCTAATTATGTTCCAAGAATGTGATAAGAACATAAAAGATCTTTTTATTTAACACTCAGAACATTCTGTGAACACCCCTCCTGAATTTTATGAATGTTTCTAGAATATTCGCAATGTTCATGGAATATTTTGATACATGGTCCCTGCTTAAAATTTCATTTATTTGATGTTGTTGTGCTGCCGAAGTATTCTGTGGATCACTAGGATTAACAATAATAATACACCTGGATTTTTCGTGTTGTTGAATAGAAAATAGAATTATATTCTTTAACAGTTTCTCATATAAAGCATTAGATAACGGATCCTTTGAACAGCTCTCATCTTCAGAGTCACTTTCTTGGTTCGTTACCTCTTCAAAGTCGGAAAGAATTTCAAACCCCAGACACTCCCATTATAAAAGAAATGCACACTCATTAACCCTAAAAAACGATCTCCGCATCTCCAAATAACACCATACTCCAGGTACGTCTGCCAGGAATATCCCCTAAGAGAACAAACTTTGGACCGACAAACCAGAGTAATAATGTCCCGTATACGCTCTTGGCCCAATCCCTTCCTTCTGGAATATAAATAAAAAAATAATAATGTTTCCTCCCCCTACTGTCATAGATGTCTTTCCCTCGGAAATGACGACACAAAACATCTCTTGCTAGAATTCTCGGACCTGAATAGCATTAGAAATAGTTTTGATACAATCTTTCTAATGGATCTCTGGGTTTAGTGCTTGGTTAACACAATATATCGAATCGCCCGTTTCTGGTTGGAGTGAAGAATGGGACGAATATAATATATAATATATATATATATTATATATATAAATATATATATATTATATATATATATATATATTATATAATATATATTATATATAATATATACTATATATAATATATATATATATATTAATAATATTATTATATATTAATATAATATATATATATATATATATATAATATAAATATTGTAATATATATATATATAATTATAATATATATATTATATATATTAATATATATATATTATAAATATATTATATTATATATAAATATATATTTATATATATATAATATTAAATGTACTGTGTGTAATAGTGTGGTTGTGCTTGTTTAGAAGAAAGGAATCCAGATCGAGTTGAGTTGCCAATTTATTGTCAGCAACCCACATATATAATATATATATATATATATTATATATATATATATATATATATATATATATTAATATATATATATATATAATTATATAGTATAATATGTATATATATATATATGATATATGAAGGAGAGAGAGAGAAGAAGAGAGAGAGAGAGGAGAGAGAGAGAGAGAGGAGAGAGAGAGAGGAGTGGAGAGAGAGAATAGGTATTTACTTCATATGAAGCCACTTCGCACTGTCTACTCAAACTTGTTGCACATATCCATTCAATGCGGTGCCAAACTTATTTATTTAAAAGTTAATTTATTGATAATAACTTACTTCACTACTTTTAAAAATAAATAATATTAATTAGCAAATGTGATATGACGATAACCATACCAGACCCCAAGAAAAATAAAAGTGCAAATAGTTGAGAGTAAGTAGTAATATATGTATAGTAGTAGCATATATAGTAGTAAGTAGTAAGTTATCAGAGTAGTAGTAGTATAGTAGTAGTATAGTAGTGTAGGTGTTAAAATCGTTGGTGTTGTGTTAATATAAGGTCTCCACGAATCATCACACCGGCAACCAATCCACAACAAACAAGCCTGAGTCTGAAATGCTTCGTACTTAATTTAATTGCGAAAGCTTGACAATCTTAATATAATAGATATATTATAATATTTATAATTATATTATATATATATATTATATATATAAATATATATTATATATTATAATATAATATTAATTATATATTATAGTATATATATATATATTAATTATATATATATATATATATATAATATTATATATATATATATATATATTATATACAATATATAATAATATATAATAATTTATATATATTATTTTTAATATATATAGTATATAATAATAGATATATATATTTATATATATATATATATATATATATATAAATAATATTATATATATATATATATATTAATATAAGTATTAATATATACATATATAATATATATATATATATATATTATATGTAATAATTGGATTGGTTTAAACCAAGTATAACTCCCAATAGAAAGTTGTGATACGGAGAGAGAAATTTGGGAATCGAAGATCAAACTTATTTTTGTGCAGGATCACAATCATGGATGTTGTACTTGGTGCTCTGGTATACAAGGTGAAATTTTAGTAGTTAGCAATTTGATGAATGAAGTTTAATGTGAGAGTATATTAATATTGAATTAATCGTGAGTCCTGGATATGGGTTAAAAGTTTGTTGAGTTTTACGTTTTATATATCCGTAAGTATTTATAAAGATACATTAATAGTATATTAGGTATTAACTCATAGATTTGAGATATAAGTACGTTTAATTATTATATTTTAATTTATATTATTTATTTTAAATTATTATTATTATTTTATATATTATATTTATTATAATATTAATTATTATTTAATTAATTATTTAATCCTTTAAATTAATTATTATGACTCTCTATTTTATTATTATTAGGTAAACTTTAGCGATAATATGTGAACTCGAAAGTCGACTAGTCGTATTTATTGTATACTATTGATGTATATTAAGGTGTACAATGCTACGAATTTATTTAATTATTATTATTATATTAATATTAATTTTTATTATTATAGTATTATTATTTATAATTTTATTATTATTAAGTTTATTATTATTATTATATATATAATTATTATAGTATATTTTGACGATGACTATACGTATTAAAAAATTAATATATATGATTATCTGGATACTTTTATCTGTTTTTAAGCTAGTAGCTGGAGTGTGTAGGAAGCTTCGTGTTTACCAAGTCCATTAAGGAGTCCAGTTGAATCTAGTATATTGAGACTCACGTTGCAGACCCATTTGGAGATCTAGTTTGAGGTGATAAACCTGTAGAAGCAGGTGTGCTCATAATAAACTCAATTTAGTAGACGACCATAAACTAATGTTTAGTGAGACCTGTGCGTGAACTGTTTGAGCAAACTTGTATGTGTTCGGTCAAAGTCTAGCCTGTATTTCTCGGTAGCCAGAGTTATTTGTTATAGGGAGCTCAGTACGGTTGGTTGATGTAAACACCACTAAGAGATTGGAGGTGCCGATATAAGCCACTCCCTATATAATTAAAAAGACTGTATATGTAATGTATAGGTCGATAATCAAAAGCTTATTTAGTAACTAAGGTTTCTTTAAGGTTTTTTTACAAATGTATATAAATTACTTTCCAAGTTAAGAGAAACATTTTGACTCTTTTATTGATGTTAAAATGTTATACGTATCGAATCCGTGAGTTTTAGTTTAGGGTGCCAAGATATGTATTTATAATGTCGCTTAAATTAAGGTGCCCAAAAATATATATATAATGAAATTTTGTTGTGGGGTGTTAAAATTGGCTATAACGTACTTTAATATAATATAAGTGATTGCTAAAAGTATTTCATTAATGACCCATTTTATTTTTATAGCCGTAATATTATTTTAGAGATAGTTATATAGGATTTGGAGGATTTTAAATTAATTACATGTGATTAAATTTCTATAGGGTCCCAGGTCGTATTAATATATCTTATGATCAGGTTGCCATTATAGGTTAATGAAAGTTTCATTTTATGGTTATTCTTACACATTCTTGAAGAATGAAATTTTAGACCTCGACCGCATTAGCTTATATATAAACTATATATATAATAACTAAATATATATAATATTATAATATTATATATATATATTAATATTAGTATTATAATTAATAGATATTATTAATATATAAAATGATATTAATATATTAATTAAATAATATATATAATATATATTAATATTATAATATAGATATAATATATATTAATAATTATATATATATATATTAAATTAAATAATAATATATATTTAATATAATTATGATATATAATTAAGATTACAAAGATATTATATATTAATATATATAATATATATATAATATATATTATATTATATATATATTAGTATTGAAAATTAAGAAAGACTTTTATAACTTTTGGTATTTATAGTCTACGTTAAATAATATCATAAATTATATAATTAATTAAATATATATTAATATAATATATAAATATATATAAAATATTGATTTAATATATATTAATATATATATAATTAAATATATTATTATATAATATTATAATATATATATATAATAATATATATTTAAATAAATTAAATAATTATATATATTATATTAAATATAAATATATATATAAAATAATTTATATAATATATATATATATATATAATAATATAATATTATAATTAATTAGTATATATATTAATAAATAATAATAATATAGAGATTAATATAGTTAATATAATATAATTTACATATATTGAAATTGACAAATTATATTTTTTTATGTCTATTAATTATATATATATATAATATAATATAATAATATAATTATGATGATTAATAATAATTATAATATAAATAAATAATGTATATAATTATCTAATTAATTTTTAATAGTTAGGGAAGTTAATGGATTCTTCACCCTACTAAGATATAAGGAGATCGCAGTAATAGTGGTAATACTATTTAATAACTCACTAACTCTAATTAACGACTTAGAGATAAGACTATAAGGTCAAACAACATAAACTAACCTCTCCTCCAAATATTTATAATAATAAATGAAAAATATATTAAAGTTAATAACATACTTTAATTTAAAGCTCATAGTATATTCAGTGAATTTAAGCCATAGGCTTGTAATCCAAGGACTCTATGAAGTCAGGACTCAGAAATAACCTTACCCGTTAATATTAAATTATAATAGTTACAAGTTAAAAAAACTAGATTTCTTATATATAAATGCAGGAATGGACGTATTATGGGGAAGCCCTGTAAGGAATCGACTGTCACCTTCAAAATGAGAGGATGAACTGTCTGAGATTCTTCGTATTTCCAAAAATTTTCAGCCTCTACTAATCAAAAAAATTATAATGATTTTAATTTTATAATAGTATGATAAATTGGCAAAGCTAAATATGAACGTCCCCTACCGTGAATAGCGAGTAGAAAGGTAAGGGGACACAAGTGAAGAAGCCGTAATCTTCGTCTAGCAAGACTATTAGGAAGATTATACGATTACGTCATCTACAACTTTCATAAAGATTAACCGATAACTCGGATTTAAGTACCTAGAATTCATCCACTCTTGAGAAGTACAACGCAAAACTAAATCGGGGACGATAGATTGTCCGATTAAATTGTGGATGACTATACTCTTCTCGGGGTAAAGGTAATAATTTTAACCTACCTAGTATAGCTCTTAAAACTATCCAATTTAGCAAAGTAACTTGAAATTTTCGGCGGTGATTTGAGCTTAACCCATAATATAGTAATAAATTATTTATTATTACCACGTTAATCATTGACTTATAGTATCTAATTATTTTACTACTTTCCTATTTCGATTAATGAAGGACGTCCATCAATAACGTCTAATTATACAAAACTTAGGTGGAGTCAACCTATTTTATTATATCATACTTGCCCAGGGAATATAGGTGAACTAGAAATATATTGTCAATTGTGATCTGATTTTGTTTTGTTTACTAGGAGCTGTGTAAGCCCCCCATTATGGGCCAAATCATTCCTGTACATTCGCCGTATGTACGTGCGTTTGAGTAGAATTATATGTAATTTTAAAGACTAATAATTATCCCTTAATAGCGTACAATATATAGAGATACTTATTACGAAAATGTAGTGAGTTTTTTTACTACCCACCCCCCGACATTTTGTGAAATGTTCTACAAAAATACTACCTTAAACCGCCTTAATAAAATATATTAAGACTTATCAAATCATTCTCAATTTAATAAATAGAGAAGGCAATTATGGCCAAGCTGAAACAAAGCAGTGATTCGAGCGTCTTCATGTCTTGTTAAGATGCTATTTACCCATAGAGATAGCAACCTATTAACCGAAGTGATGAGTACTTTACTAGTTCTTATGGTGTATTACATTATTTATGTTCTCGTGGAATTTATTTTACTACCTTGGGAGAGAGGGGCACTTGCCAGATGACGGGTATGGGACCCCCGGAGGGTAGGATAGAGAGAGAGATATAAAAATAGAATATATATATAAAATAATTAGAGAGGATTAATCGAATGTATATTCCTTATAATGTTTACATGACGACCATATACGTGCGATAAAGAGTAAGGTGTGTTATATTCTATAGTGAATAACGCATTGAATGCTCGAATGAGTTTGAATATTATTATCTTAATTATTAACGTTTATTTAGTTTCTTCACCATATTATATCCATGATATGTTTTATTTCCCTTATTACGCGTGTATCTCCGCCTTGTTTTGCGTGAGGCAATCCCAGTTGTCGTCCATGGTAAACTCCTGGTCGTTTAGGAGCGACGAACTGTAGTCAGTTTCTGTCTATTTGTGGCTGTTTGGTGCAAGTGGGGCTGTTAATCCCCAACGCCTTGGACATGACAATTGAGCTTTGATCATGAGTTTGCGTTATAACTTCATTCGTGTCAATGGTGATTGAGGTGTCCAGCTTGATGGAGTCTCTTAAATGCTGTTACGACCTCGGGGGAATGTACAGGTGGCTTTTGCGAGTGGTTGACCAACGTGAGGTAAATAGTCATATTAGCATGGTCTGGCCTTACTAATATTGGTAACGGACATGGGAGGCTGTGTTAGAGCATTGTTCTTAGAGTTGTCCAAATTATGGGAGTGCCACATGTATGCCGTACTCGTTTAGGAGCTAAACATTATCTGGTTTTTTCTGATTTGGTGTACTAATGTTACCTATCGTTCTCGCCTATCCTTCAAGTGTAATGCCCACTCTGGTTCGCACGTTGATCTTTGTGCGTTCAACTGAGCTTTCAATTGAGTCAAATGCACAACACGGCACTTGATCTGCCCATTGTGCAGCCACTGGCTTGGTGCATTGGGGTCATTGCCGAAATGGACTTCGCACGAAACTAGTTCAAAGTCTCAATGTCTTGTTCTCCTGGATGGGTTAACATTTAAAGGGTTGAATTAAAGCCCAATTTGGCCCGATACGCGACCTCGTTTCCTATGTCGCTGAATATCGCTTAGTCTCTGCACGTCCCATGACTTTTTATACTTATATATCTCTCTTGTCTGTCAACTGTGTGCAAATGTGTTTCCTTGTGTGACCTTTGAACCCAATGAGAAATGGTTTCATTTTCTTGGTTTAACTTTTGTATGTGGTTCATAATAGGTGCATTAAAAAAATCACCAACGATGTGTTGCTATATTAAAGTAGGATCAGCCCTAATTTTTACTGACCTTAAGCAGTCGCAACGGGCCCGTAATTTGGTTGGTGCCAGCTTTTTGTGGATGATCCGGTTGGTACCTGCTCAAGGGGTCCAATTGTACCCTAAAGAATGCCACCACCGTTGCGTTCTCTCGCTTAGCACTGCCTGTCTACTGAGTCGACTAGTCAACTAGTGTTATCGTTTGTCTGCCATTAAATCTGTTCCTTACGTCAATTTACTTTTTGCAAAGAAACACTTGATTGGCTTGCATGTTATTAGTTTAATCTTAGTCCGCAACTTCTGGTTACCTCAAATTAGTATGCATTTTTCATACTTATGTGTAAATCAAAAAGAAGTCTGCAATTATGAAGATCAATGTCAAATTTTGTAGTTTACCTTTATAGAAATATTTTTCAAATATGTGTTCATTAGCAATTGATTCCTTTATAGTTGGATACAATAATTATACAAATAATTATATAGAATAAATATTATTGCTGAATTATGTCACAAATTGTGGTGCATGGTGGTGCATTGGTGGCCAATTGGTGGTGCATTGTGTGGCAATTTTGTGCATTGGGTACATAATTATGGTTATGTCTATATTGGCATATAGGTTTGTTGCACTGGATACTAACTATGAATTGAGATGACATGGTGGGAAACTTGGGTTATATATAGGTACATTTGTAGTGCAATTTGGAGCAACTTATGTATGCATTAGACTTTGATGCATTTAGTAGACCACTGGTGTGCAATTGGTGGTTCAATACATGTAGTATCAATTAGTAGTTTCGGTTTGCATGGTAGCTTGACTCATATTTGTGTATTTTAGCTAGGGTGCAATATGTGCTTGCATTGGTGGAGCCAATGGTATGTAATATTAGGTGATCTATTAACTACGGATGTGGTTAAATAGTATTAATATACACTGTGTGAGTGCAATTGATGTATATCACGATGTGCAACGCACTTGTTAGTGCCGGCTGAGAACATATTTAGGTGTTGCAAACTATGGCATTGGTTGATAATTAACTTTTATTATGATTGCCAAATTTAGTTAAACCTTAACCTGTATGTAGCCCAATATTGGTGGATGCTTATTTGAGTTAGGCCCAATGTTTGCCAATGATATGGTCCTAACTATGTTAGGTTAAACCTTGTAGTTCCTGTGGTGCATTTAGTGTGCTTTTTATGGGATAATGTTAGTGTATATATATATATATTATAACATTAGTGTGAACCTCTATACGATATACCATATGCGTGATGGCATCTTGTTTAGGTGATTATCTGTAGGCTCACCATACGCGAAATAATGTAATGACCACGAGGAGGACTCAATTTATGGAAACACTTGTTTAATTACCTGCCCTTAACATCTGCCGAGTCAATTGCGAAACGGTAACCATTAGTATACGAGACCAAAATTACTGGATTCAACTTGTTTCAGTTTATTGTGATAGTGTACTTTCTCTGTCTCGTCGCTATTTGTATGCTGCAATTGTAAATGCAATATCTGGTGGTGCCAACTAGTGTATTGGTGTTTATAAATTAGAATGATGCATACTGATTTATGATGGTAGGTAGTGCGCTGGTGTCAATGTGGCAACTCTAATATTGCTATTTAAGTGTATGTGAACTGTGGTGCTTTATGTGTTGCATATGACCTGGTGTGTAGCAAATTTGGTATAGGTTATAGATAGCCAAATGTAAGTACGACTTAGTGGTTTGCATTTTAGTGTATATATCCCTTTATGTGAGTGCAATAAGTTAGGTGCTAAACTTAGTGGTATTACTCTAGTGTGCCAAAATTGTTGCAAATTAGTTAATATAGTGTAACTGCTGTGTGCCAATGTGGGTTGTATGGTGGTGCCACAATTTGTTGCCATTGGTTTTGGTCCTTGTAATTAGTGACATGTATGGTGGTTGGCTGGTTAGTGATATGTTGGTTTGTGCTATTTCGTGTTGTATATATATAAAAAAATATTAATAAGTTGGGGTGTATTTTAACTTATTAATCATACTTTGCACTTATTATTTAATTAATACTCTTTTTTAAAATGCTATTTAATTAGTTTCCTTAAAAATACATCTTAAAATTCCTTGGCCACTGTGGGTGCTGTTGGGTTGTAGTACCCATATTAGAGGTTGTATATGTATTAGGATTTGGTTTTGGTTGTGGTGGGATTATACAGTTTTGAGAACCCTAGAAGTGTAGCCACATCAGTCTTTTCAGTCGCCATGGTGATTTGTCTCATGTGAATTATCAACTCCGATTAATGCACATAATGGTTGTTGTTGTTTATAAAAAAAGAAACGAGAGGATTCCAATATGATGAAATATGTAGCGTATATTGTCATTATATTTTGCATATATAGTTCAACCTAGATGATTCCCAATCATTTTATTCTCCATGATTAATTAATCCAATTTGGGACTTTTGGTAACTTTCTTTTCGAATTAGATGTCCAAGGGAAATATAATTCTTGTTGATGCTGATCACTATATATATATTGAGATGGCTGTAAAATGTATTGCATGCTCCTTATAAACAATTAGAGGATTCTAAATTATAACAATTTACTAAATTAAAAGTCATTGTGCAATTTCAATACTTTAGTGCGTTTTGTATAAAATTCTTTAACAACTATATTGGTCTGCACTTGTGGCTGCATGGTGTACTGTGTTGTGTTTGTCGTTTGCAATTACGTTTATAGCACCAGTAATGTTGCATTGAGTAACTCAGTGAAATTTTTAGTTATTGTACAACTATCTGTGTTTTGAAATCTTATTCATTTATATGTCCACTTTGTTGCTTTGGTATATATTCTTAGTTGTTGACATTTATTATTAGTAGCCCTTTATAGTTGGTCATTGTTGGTCATAGTATTTTACACTTGTCATTGTGTGCATTTGTGGGATGTGGTATATATAATTGTGGTGCTATATTTATGATATGTTGTCATTTGAGTATGCAATATTTATGGTGCATACTTGATAGTGCATTGTGTCATTGTTGGCTAATATTTGTAGTTTCTGGTAAAATGCTCAACTGTGATGTGCATTTGATGTCATTATGGTTTCACTGGTGGTATATGGATATTTGATGTGCTCACATTGAGTTATCTGCTATATGTAGGTATGCACTTATGATTATGCATTGTGGTGAATGGTATTGCACTAATGGTGGCATTAGTTAGATGCACTGATGTTCATTGGACTATTGATGTGTGAGGCGGTTTAGCATTTTGTAGTACTGAGTGCTCAAATGTGAAACTTGTGCATTTGTGGTGCCACTTATGAAAAGCTCAATGCTGTATCATTATGGTTGATAGGCCTTTTGTAGTATGCAAACTATTGTATTAGCTAATAGGGTGGCTTTGTATTATGCCTTATTGTAAAATGTCATTATCTCCAGTTGTATGTCAATTTATGTTATATTGTACCTTGGTTTGTTCATTATTAGTTGAATTTAAAATCGAGAAGCATGGTTGCAATGGTATGGTGCTAAATAATATGTTACTATATTTATGTGATTGTCAACTTGTATGATTGTTGTGAAATTAGTGTGCATGTATTGGTTAGTTATTTAGTGGTTAGCACTAAATAATGGTGCATTGTTGTTTGGTGTTGCAATATAATAGTGTGCAGATGTCATATGGTGGTCACTTGGTGCATATGTGCATTGTTGGTATGCTTGGTGTTATGCACTATAGTAATGAGTGATTATTTGAGGGTGTGCACTGGTATTAATTGTAGTGACTATTTGAGTGATGCATTGTTGATATATGCATTGTGTTGCACTTGTATGCACTTGTGGTTGCATTGTAATGGTGCATTGTAATGCATTGTGTTCACTGGTCACTGATTCATGACTTTGTAGTGCATTGATTGGTTAGCAATTGTGTTAGTGCACGTGGTTTATCGTAAATTATTGAGTTGTTAGCATTGTTATTGTGCTATATGTTGGTATCAATTGACTGAGTATTGTATTGATTTAATGCTTATAAATAGTTAGTCATTGTGGTTGACAATGTATGTACACTTATATGTAGCCTTGGTGGTGGAGTTCCTGGGATTCGTGGTTAGCATTATTGGATGAGCATTATAAGGCATTTATAGAGCTCATCGTGCTGCATTGAGTGATGACTATTACCCTACATAGCACAAAATATCATATTCTGTAGAATCCTTATAAAAACTCACGTGGATATTAGTGATCCTGGTCACTTTTTCCTAAATTTGTAATTTATGTTCTGCAGAATATGTCGACGTATAATGAACATGAAATGTCCAGTCTATCACAATTATATATTAATACCTTGTAGAAATGTTATCCGTGTAACATCCCGCCGGAAATTATGAAATAATATTTACTTGAAAGTCCTGATCTATTAAGTTATCAATAGAATGTTGATATAAAATAAAAATCTGTTTATAACATATTTGATTTATTCTTAGATACACTCCTCTTCTGAAATTTTTATGAGAGAATGTTTTATCAAGAATATTGCCCTCTCCCAATATGTTACCGATGGCTAATATTTTAATGATTTATTATAGTCTCCTGCTTAAAGAATTTCATTTATGATTTGTTACTATCAATTTTTTATCAATTTACAAAATAAATATAGTAAAATTAAATTACCCTGGTATTTTTATAATTGTGTTTGATAATAAAAAAAAAGGAATTATATTATCTTTTAAACCAATACTATCATATATAATAATGCTTATTTATAGTATCATGCCTCTTATTTTGTATACCTACTGCTGATCTTCGGATTCAGATCTTCTCTGCGATATGCAGTGTACTCCAAAAAAATCCCAAAAAGATATACGCCAAAAAAATACAAATTAAGATGATACCTAATCAACCCTATTTTTTAATCCTATCTGTTACATAAATAAATCTTACCGCTATTTCAAATTAATCATCACCTGGGCCAATTGGCCATCTCCCTTTTCATATCCATCTCTAATACCCTAACTCTCTACCACCTCCAGTAACCCATCCTTAGTAATCCTCAAACCATACTCTACCCATCTGGGCATCTTTGCAACTTTAATCTAACATAAAACTTACTATACCATAATAACCTATATCATTATCCATAACCTAACCACCATATCATCCTACAACCCCATATACATCTGCTTATACACAAATAATCAACCATAAATCCTATTAAAACTAATTAATACCATAAATATCACCTAAAAATTAAAACTATATTCCTTTAACCTTATATTATATAACGAGTTCAATAAACCCACTTAATTATAAAATAATAATAATATATATTATATATAAATGTCACCTAATTATAATAAATAATAGAAAGATAATAATATATAATTATAATGATAATAATATAGATATATATATATATATGTAATATTTAAGTTAAATATATATATATATATAATGTAAATTAATAATAATAAAATGATAGAAAGATAATAAAATATAAATATATATATATATTAAAGAAAATATATATTATATTAATATAGAATATATTATATATATATATAATATATATTATATATATAGAGCCTATATTTGAAGAAGATGAAGTCTCATATGGAGGGGTAGCTGAGCCATTATATGTATCGGTGCCCTAACCGGTATTAATGTGTTTATAAATATTTTCAGTACTCGCACAATTGAAGGTCTGAAGGGACCCACTTGAATGGGTTTCCCAGCTGAGATGACAAAGTGTGATTGACTGATTTCAAAAGAAATGGGGATATTGAGCTGAATTGGGATATGAGATGGAGGTAGTCGGCGTCAAAACTTGGCCTTTTCGACTTACTTTTATCCAAGTCCGTGGTTTAACAAAGATTGTATTTAGGTGAGTTGTGCATACATAGATGTCTTATATTTTATTTATAGAAAACCTGTTTCATTACAAGGAAAATTTGTCAAATTTTTAATAAAAAGTTTTTTGTTGACCCTATATCAGTAAAGCAATACAGCAAACCCCAATAGTTGCCCCACCCTACCCTCTGTCCATCCCGGGCTTTACTGCTTTTCTGCTTTACTATACTGATTTAAGTTCTAGAAAGACACGAATTTTCATGAAAATAAAAGCTATAACATTGGTAACTGTAGTAGTAGTAGTAGTAGTAGTAGTAGTAGTAGTAGTATAGAATATCGATGATATTGTTGTTAATAAATATATTCTCCTTGTTTTATTTTCCAAAGCGCATACATTTTTTATTATTCCTTTTTCGTAAACGTTTTAACTTGGACTTTATTCAGATATTATATATTAATATATATATATATATAGTATATTGTATATATATGATATATTATATATATATATATATATAATATATATATTATATATAATAACTATATATATATACCTATTATATTAACTATATATATATATATTATAATATATATAGATCATAATATATATAGTATATATATATTATTATATATTATATATAGTATATAATAGTAAATATATTAATATATATATATATATTAGTATATATATATTATATATATACATATGATATATATATTATATATATAGATATATATATATATATATATATATATCTTATATATATATATAGTATTATATATATATTTTTATATAATTATATAAATAGTATATATATATATATATATATATTATAATATATATATAGTATATTATATATATATATATATTATATATATATATATATAATATAATATAATATATATATATATTAATATATATAAACACCATAGATCGCTCAAATCTTAGAGTCATGATAGTTTTGTATACTTAAAATGATATACGTTTTCGCAAGATGAATATATCCTAACAATCAAATGACATCACTCCATTTTTACGCCGTATAACGTAATCTCATTTGAATATTATTCCAGCATCCTTGCAGTAATATTTCGCTGTGGCCCGCACGCGTCGGTTTTGCGCCGCTCTCGCGTGACTCATGACCGTGGGCGAGAGGAGCCAGACTTCCATACGTGCCGGCTCAGGACTTAGGATCCAGAATTCAGTCTGGCTCCGACTCAGACGTCCCAGACCATAGCATACGATAACGTTTTTCTGTCTCTTCAGGTATTCATGTCGGATCCGTGATTGTTTACTATGATGCATCTTATAAAACAAATCCTTCACTGATTGGTCGTAATTGGAACCATATGCACACCTCTTATTCGCCTGAGCGGCTGACTAACGTTTCGACTTGATGGTACGAAATGAAAGATTAGTTTTAATCTAGCTTCAGTCGTTTGAAGCTGTGCAGTGAAAAACTTATTTTGTTTTTAAATGTTCAATTTTAGGTCCAGTGTTTAAAGCTTGGTGCACTAGTATGTGAAAATATAAATGTATACGAATGAATAGGAAAAGGATGGGTGTACATGATGTAATAGTAATAAAAATTACTCGGTGTTTCTACTACGACTACTACTACTACTTATACTCACTACTACTACTACTACTACTACTTACTAATAATAATAATAATCTACTACTACCAGCCTTATAACTATTATACGAGTGAGATTATGATGTGTTCGTATTCCTTTTTTCTTCTTGTTTTCTTATCTCTCTTTTTCTTTCTTCTTCTTCATCTTCTTCTTCTTAAAGCTATCTTAGGCTTTGGACCTTGTACATCATACCTCTTATGCAAACAATCCTTCATTGTGATTGGTCGTAATAAACCAATCACACCCTCTTATTCACCGGTGATAACGTTCACTGATATGAATTAAAATTAGTTTTAATCTGATTCAGTGCGTTCGAATTGTGTACGGTGAAAAAACTTATAACACAAAATATTAAGATTCGATGATATATAATTAGTTTATGTACAGCCAATAGATGCCTAAATAGTACTACTACTATTACTACTACTAATACTGCTACTACTAAAGCTATAACTGTTATACAAGCTCTTGGATGGCATAGCTTATTGACCCGACGCTGAAACCTGTTTGGTGAGAGTGTTGGGTATGTTCCATTGATTATTCATGTATTATTATGAGATGTGAATTATAATTATCATTATTATTATTATTATTATTATATTAGTTATTATAGTTTTATTATTTATTATTATCATATTATTATTATTATTATTATTATTATTATTATTATTATTATTATTATTATTATTATTATTATTATTATTATTATTATTATTATAATTATAATTATTATTATTATTATTTATTATTATTATTAGTAGTTGATTTATTATTATATTATTATTATTTATATTTTTATTATATTATTTATTATTATTATTCATTATTATTATTATCTATTATTATTATATTATTATTATTATTTATTAATTATTATTATCATGATTTATTATTATTATCATTTATAATTATTATTATTTATTATTCATTATTGATTAGTAATTATTATTATTATTCATCTGTCATTGTTTTTTCTTTGCTTATAAATAACTCATGAAATTATCTGAGAGTGGTTCACTTCATTACGCATTATTATTATTATTATTATTATTATTAATATTATTCCATTCTCCAATCTGAGTCTGTTCTAGAGTCCATCGCCTCCATTGGTATGCTGTTACCTTAATATATAATTTATATAAAAATATAACGTTAACTTTCTAATATAAATTCTAAGTTTCAAAAATATAAACGTTAACTGTCTAATATAAAGTCCAAGTTTCAAAAATATAACGTTAACTTTCTAATATAAATTCTAAGTTTCAAAAATATAAACGTTAACTGTCTAATATAAAGTCCAAGTTTCAAAAATATAACGTTAACTTTCTAATATAAATTCTAAGTTTCAAAAATATAAACGTTAACTGTCTAATATAAAGTCCAAGTTTCAAAAATATAACGTTAACTTTCTAATATAAATTCTAAGTTTCAAAAATATAAACGTTAACTGTCTAATATAAAGTCCAAGTTTCAAAAATATAACGTTAACTTTCTAATATAAATTCTAAGTTTCAAAAATATAAACGTTAACTGTCTAATATAAAGTCCAAGTTTCAAAAATATAACGTTAACTTTCTAATATAAATTCTAAGTTTCAAAGTAAACAAGGCAGATGATATTTATGTAATAAACAAATTATATTCGACGTTTACTACTACTACTACTACTACTACTACTACTACTACTACTACTACTACTACTACTACTACTGGTACTACCACTACTACTACTACTACTACTACTACTACAGCTACCAATGTTATAACTGTTATTTTCATTAAAATGCGTGTTTTACTAGGCCTTAAACTTCGCGAGTACTCGTGGGTTAAATTGTGCCCACACCTTTTTTTTATTAAAAAAATAAAACCTATTTTTTTGTTCAATTTTTTTTATCGTTCCATGTATTCCTCAGGGACATGTTGAAATATATGTACACAAAATTACATGACAATTGGTTCAAAAATAAAAAAATTACGAAGAGCTAAAGTGGGTTGGTCAAAAAATGACTTACAAATACTCGCGAGGGTAAAATCGAATATAAATATTTTCAGCTAATTTGTTGGGTATATTGATATAAAAAATTGATTTAGTACGTATCTAGGAATATAACAGCCAAATTTAAACAAATTTCTTGTATATTTTTTTTTTTTTTTTTTTTTTTTTTGTTGATTGGGCATAAAAAAAATCCGCGCAAGTTCGCCACAAAAATTCAATTTTCAAATTTTTTTTAAAAATAGTAATAACAAATAAAAATTAACAAAACTCTACAGAACAACTTTAAAAGGACTGAATTACATAATCCGTACCTAAAAAGTGGCAAAAAATAAAAAAAAAGCTAAAAAATATGGTGTGGGCAAAATATGACCCACGAGTACATGCGCGTATAATTTGCTCATCCGTACTTGCGAGGGTTAAATCAATAAATCAGGATTGTTTGATAAGAGATATATGTACAAAGGTCCCAAAACCTAGATAGCTAAAGAAGAATAAGATGAAGAAGAAGAAGAATAAGAAGAAGGAATTAGAACACATCATGATCTCACTCGTATAATAGTTATAGCGTTGGTATTAGTAGTAGTAGTAGTAGTAGTAGTAGTTGAAACACCGAGTGATTTTTATTACTATTAAATATATCACACCGTTTTTATTCATTTGTATACACTTATAATTTCACAGTAAAAGTGCACTAAGCTTTAAACACTGACTTAAATTTTAACATTTAATAATAAAAATAAAAGTTTTCTGCTGCACGACTTGGAAACACTGAAGCTAGATTAAAACTAATCTTAATTCGTTTCAGTGAACGTTATCACCGTCGAATAAGAGGGTGTGATTGGTCCATTACGACCAATCACAGTGAAAGATTGTTTGATAAGATATATAAGTACAAAGATCCCGTAACAAAGATACCTGAAAAAGAAGATGAGTCATAGTATGCTATGGTTCTGGAGTCTGAGTCGGAGCCAGACTGAAATTCTGGATCCTAAGTCTGAGCTGGACTGGAAGTCTGGCTCCACACACGGGTCTGAGTCACGCAAGCACGGCGCAAAACCGACGTGTGTGCAAGCAGGCGTAATATTACTGCGCGGACGCAGAAATATTTATCGGGTTACGCTATGAGTTATAAATTTTTACGTTTTGCGAAGAAATATTTAATAATTTTTTTTTTGCTGAAACTTAAGCAGTTAAGCAGTAGAGCGATCTGCACTGGAGGGGACACACCCCTCTCCGCCCCATTGTGTAATACGTCTTTACTTCTTTACTGTCACAAGATACATTTATGCTTAATAAACACGGGAAATATATATATATATATATATATATATATATATATATATATATATCTATAATAATTATATATATATATATATATATAAATGATATATATATATATATATATATATATATATATATATATTAATTTTTCTGTATTATAATAATATATATATATATTTTATAATTTATATATTTACTATTATATATATATATACTATATTATACTATTTACCGCTCTATTTATATGAAATATATATATATAATAATATATATATATATATATATTAAGAAAAATATTATATATATATATATATATATATATATATATATACATTTATATGGGGCTATTTTATGTGTAGGAAATGAAAATAGTTTTAACTTAAAAATATTTGTATTACATTTTTAAATTATACAGCATATAATAAGCATATGAGCCGACTGCGGTGGAGAACGGACGCATTAAAAAGAGAGTGGAAAAAGAAAAGAGAAGATTTAGAAGAAAGGAATAAGAGAAGAACCAAGAAACACAAGAGGTTGCAACGAGGGATTTGAAGTTTGAGTGCTGATGAAGGAGATGGTTCCTGTGAGAACATTTGTTCAGACTATGAAGAAACTTTTTAGAAATAGTAATTACAAAATTTTATAAAATTTAAACAAAATTAAAAAATTAAAATCTATTTTAATATAACGGAGGAGCACCAAAATTTTAATCTTGATTCTTTTTGATATACAAAAGTTAATTAAATTAATAAATGGACCAACACCATTTTGGTTTTAGTTATTATAAGAAGATAAGAAGAATGATTATTCGGTGGAGTCGGCTCGTATAAGTCAAGAAGGAATGGATCAAGCACCAAAATGGCGTCCGGTAGCTCAGCTGTTAGAGCACTCGCCCAACTAAGCGAAAGACCCAGGTTCGTCACTGGTCGGACGTCTGAGTGTGTGTTACTCTCTTCTTGGCTCCGTCTTGCTCAGACAAAAATTGAGCACACCCCCACCTAGATTAGGGCTTTGCCCGTGAGTGGTGGTGTTAACTGTAAAAAAAAAATAAAAAAAATAAAAATATGTACATATATAAATAACCTTCACCTCCACCCGCAAGCATCTTGGTGATCACCTCCTGACGGAAATGAAACATATGCTCCATATATCTCGTTTCGTATAGTTGTCGTTATATAATTGACCAACCTCTGCTTTGGAGGTAAGTCAAAATTTGGTTCGGATAAAGTACATATCTTAAATGAAATATTTAGATGAAAAGGGAGGGGAATCTTCATTTTAAATCGTTACACATTGACTATATATGTTTTATGCACATTGTTCGTGTCCATAATTTTCTCTATATGTCTGTCCATCAAAGGGATCTTGTTATTATACTTTAAAGTTATATCAAAGTATGTAGTTTCGCGCCCATCATTCACAACCGTTGCTCCTCGCATGTTGTGGCCATGTACATTATCGGATGCGTATCTTTGAAGGGTCCCTGTATGTGTAAGGATGTCTTGTCGAAGTATAATTAGTACATGTGTACCAAGTTTTTAAAATAAATCACAACCTGTTCATGCTGTTAGGGTCTGTGACCTACTAATTCTGCATACAACGATATATAACCTGCTGTGTGAAATACGTCACGCCATAAATATGAATACCCAGAAACTTTAACTTGGGATATATATATTATATATATATATATATAAATAAATATATATATATATTAATATATATATATATATATATATATATATATATATATATATATATATATATATATATAAACACAATAGACTCGCTCAAATTAGAGTATGATAGTTTTTATACTTTAAAAATGATATAACGTTTTCGCAATATGAATTTTTATATCCTAACAATCAATTATGTACATCACTCCATTTTTACCCGTATAATATCTCATTTGAATATATTCCAGCATCCTTGCAGTAATATTTCGCCTGTGGCCGCACGCGTCGGTTTTGCGCCGCTCTCGCGTGACTTAGACCTGCGTGAGGAGCCAGACTTCCAGTCCGGCTCAGACTTAGGATCCAGAATTTCAGTCTGGCTCCGACTCAGACTCCAGAACCATAGCATACGATAACTTTTCTTCTTCTTCAGGTATCTATGTTTCGGGATCTTTGTACTTATGCATCTTATCAAACAATCCTTCACTGTGATTGGTCGTAATGGACCAATCACACCCTCTTATTCGCCGGTGATAACGTTCACTGATACGAAATAAGATTAGTTTTAATCTAGCTTCAGTGGTACCAAGATGTGAAGCGGAAACCTTTTATTTTTGTTTTTAAATGTTACAATTTTAGTCAGTGTTTAAAGCTTGGTGCACTAGTACTGTGAAAATATAAATGTATACGAATGAATTGAAACGGTGTGATATATTTAATAGTAATAAAAATTACTCGGTGTTTCTACTACTACTACTACTACTACTACTACTACTACTACTACTACTACTACTACTACTACTACTACTACTACTTTTACTACTAGCGAGTGAGATTATGATGTGTTCGAACTCCTTTTTCTTCTTGTTCTTCTTCTTTTTCTTCTCTTCTTCATCTTCTTCTTCTTAGCTATCTGGCTTTGGGACCTTGTCATATACCTCTATCAAACAATCCTTCATTGTGATTGGTCGTAATAAACCAATCACACCCTCTTATTCACCGGTGATAACGTTCACTGATATGAATTAAAATTAGTTTTAATCTAGATTCAGTGGTTCGAAGTGTGTTAGTGAAAAACTTTAAACAATTATTAAAATGGGAAATATAATAGGTTTATGTACAGCCAATAGATGCCTAAATAGTACTACTACTATTACTATCACTAACACTGCTACTACTAAAGCTATAACTGGTTATACAAAAGCCTCTTTAGGATGATACTTATTGGACCGACGCTGATCCTGCTTGGTAGATTGTTGTAGTCATTATTGTTATTATTATTATAATTATTATAATTATCATTATTAATTATTATTATATATTATTATTATTATTATTATTATTATTATTATTATTATTCATTTTATATTATTATTATTAATTATTTTTATTTATTTTATTATTATAATTATAAATTATTATTATATTATTATATTATTATTTATTATTATTATTATTATTTTATTATTAATTATTATTATTATTCATTTATTAATTATTATTATTATTATTATTATTATTATTATTATTTATTATTATTATTATTATTATTATTATTATTATTATTATTATTATTATTATTATTATTATTATTATATTATTATTATTATTATTATTATTATTATTATTATTATTATTATTATTATTATTATTATTAATTATTGTTTTATTATTATTATTTATTATTATTATTTATTATTATTATTATTATTATTATTATTATTATTATTATTATTATTAATATTATCCATGTGCTCCAATCTGAGTCTGTTCCTAGATTGTCTTGCTCCATGGTAATGCTGTATACCTTAATTATAGTATATATATATATATATAATATATATATGTTTAATATAATATATATAATATATATATATATATATTATATTATATCTATATATATATATATAATATATATATATATATATATATATATATATATATATATATATTATATATATAAATGTTATATATATAGAATTATTAATCAATCTATATTAAATTATTTTATATATAAGTAAAATAGATGTCTATATTAATATATATATATATATACTTTAGTCCAAGTTCAAATTTAGAAGCGAATACTATAAATGTATAACGTTTAGCAGTAAAACAAGGAGATATACTTTGTTAGAACATGTATCATCGACTTTCTTCTACTACTAACTACTACTACTCATACTCACTCTACTATACTACTAACTACTACTATACTGGTACTACACTACACTACTACTACTCTACACTACAGCTACCAATGTTATAACTGTTATACAAGTGTTTTCATTAAATGCGTGTTCTGCTAGGACATAAAACAGTAAATCAGTATAGTAAAACAGTAAAGCTGTAAAACAATCAAACTTTTTTTTGTTCAATTTTTTTCTCGTTCCAGGTATTCCTCAGGGACATGTTGAAATATATGTACACAAAATTTCATAACAATTGGTTCAAAAATAAAAAAATTACGAAGAGCTAAAGTGGCGTGGGCAAAAAATGACCCACAAATACTCGCGAGGGTAAAATCGAATATAAATATTTTCAGCTAATTTGTTGGGCTATATTGATATAAAAAATTGATTTAGTACGTATCTAGGAATATAACAGCCAAATTTAAAAAAATTTTTATGTTTTTTTTTTTTTTTTTTTTTTTTTTTTTTTTTTTTTTTTTTTTTTTTTTTTTTTTTTTTTTTTTTTTTTTGCTGATTGGGCATAAAAAAAAATCCGCGCAAGGTCGCCACAAAAATTCAATTTTCAAATTTTTTTTTAAAAATAGTAATAACAAATAAAAATAACAAAACTCTACAGAACAACTTTAAAAGGACTGAATTACATAATCCGTACCTAAAAAGTGGCAAAAAATAAAAAAAAAAAAGCTAAAAAATATGGTGTGGGTAAAATATGACCACGAGTACAATGCGTGTATTGGGCGTATAATTTGCTCATCCGTACTTGCGAGGGTTAAATCAATAAATCAGTATAGTAAAGCAGTAAAGCAGTAAAACACGAGATGACAGATGGTGGTGTGGGGCACTATTGGGGTGCTGTACTGGCTTTGCTGCTTATTAGGGTCCCAACAAAAAACGTGTTTTTATTAAAAATTTGACAACTTTTTCCTTGAAAAAACAAATGTTTTTCAAAAACTTTAATAAGGAAACATTTTTTCTATAAATAAAATATTAGAATTTATGTATACAAACTCTATCTACAAACATCTTTGTACCGGACCTTGTAAGTAAGTCGAAAGGAAAGTTTTTGACCTCGGAGTACCTCCATCTCGTATCACATTTCAGCTCTATACCCCCATTTCTGAATCATCATCACCCTTTGCCATTCAGATGGCAACCCATTAAGTGGTCCTCAGACTCAATTAGCGATAACTGAAAACATATATAAACCATTTAATACCGTTAGGGCACGATAGTACCATGGCTCAGCTACTGCCTCCCATTCTGAGACTTCATCTTCTTCATTTATAATATATATATATCTATATATATATATATTATATATATATTATATATATATATATATATTATCTATTATATATATATATTATTATTATATATATAATGGTCTATTTCATCTATCTATAAGCATTTCCATATCTTAAGGACACTACGTCATCCTATATTGAAGTGTACTTAATTAAGTATGCGCTGAAAGTGTGCTTAATTAAGTACACTCACCATAATATATATATATATATATATATATATATTATATATATATTATATATTATATATATATATATAATATATATATATATATATATATATATATATATATTATATATATATATATATCTATATATATAAATTTATATATATATAATTTATTCAGATACGATGAGAGAGAGTATAAATGACACGTAGTCGGTTGTTGTTGTTGCTTGTTGTTGTGTTGTTGTTGTTGTTGTTTGCTGATGGCTGTTGTAGTAAGTGTTTTGGTATCGGCATTTTTGTATTGTTGGTGGTAACTCGTGATGGTGGTTGTTGGTGATGTTGTTAGGGTTATATATAATATATATAATATATATATATATATATATACTCATATATAATATATACATAGATATATATATATATATATATATATATATATAATGGGGAAATAACATCTAGCAACCCATGCCGGTCCCAAGCCCGGAAAAAGGAGGAGGGTTCACAGACAGGCCTAGCAAGCCGATGTGGTAAAAAAACTTTAGCTTGCAATTCTCCACGTGTAGCCTCGGAAACCGGACTGATTCAAGGACGACGACCCTTTAACCGAAAAAGGAACATGAATTTGACTACACTTAAAATGAGTAGCTTAAATGTAGCTACTTATAAAGATAAGGAGGAGGAGATTTTGGAGGTGATGAGGGAGAGGCATATAGATGTCATGGGTTTGGCGGAGACGAGGATGAGAGGCGGTGAAAGTGGAAAGGACTTAGGAGATGGTTATGTTTTGATGTTCTCGGGTGAGGTGGGAAGAGGATGCAAACATGGAGTGGCAATTATCATAGGGCCAAGGTTGTCTCCTTTCATACAGGAGGTTCGACTGATAAATGAGAGATTGATGGTGTGTACATTAAAGCTGGGAAACAAGAAATATAGAATCTTTCAGGTGTACGCTCCACAACAGGGATGCACCCAGGAGGAGAAGGATATCTTCATGGAAAAACTGGAAGATGCGTATGGACCAGATGAAAATGCGGCGACTATAATGATGGGAGATTTTAATGCAAGAGTGGGAAGAGAGAGGGAAGGAGTGGAAGAGTTCATTGGACCTTTTGGAGAGGAAGTTAGAAATTTGGAAGGCGAGAGATTGATAGATATGTGTGTTAGGAACAACCTTAAAATAATGAATGGCTTTTTCAAACATAGAGAAACACACATATATACAAGATACAGATGGAACCAGAATACGGGAGGTTTTGACCAGAGATCAGTAATAGACTATTTTATTTCATCAGATAAGAGGATAGTGAGTAACGTAAAGGTAATTCCTGGGGTGTCTTTAGACACGGATCATCGGATGATAGTGGCAAATGTTAAAGTGAAAAGCTTCAAAAAACAACCTGTGTATAAGAAGAAGATCATAAAGGTAAAGAGTCTAAGAAACCAAGAAACGAGAATAGAATACGAAAGAAGAATAAATGAAAAAGTGAGTGGATGGGAGGAAAACG
>JABUQX010107152.1:37500-42651 GCA_015478945.1 Trachelipus rathkii
AGCCTACAAAGATGAGATGGTTGCAGAAGCAGAAAGGAAGAGAGAGGAAGCTCAACACAAGAAAGAGGAAGCTGAAAGGAATGCTCAACTTAAGAGAGAGGAAGCTCAACACAAGAAAGAGGAAGCCGAAAGGAATGCTCAACTCAAGAAAGAAGAAGACGATAGGAAAGCTGCATTATATAATAAACAAATTGAAGAAGCCGAACGAACACGAAACTTCGAATTGGAAAGAATACGACAGTCCAATCAGTCTCAATCGTCCGTCCATTTAAGCAATGTATCCCCATCGACCAATGTTAAGGTACCGAATATGGCCCCGTTCGTCGAATCAAGGGACGAAATGGACGCATACATCCAACGTTTTGAGAGCTATGCGACATATTCAAATTGGGATCGCAGTTTATGGCCTCTTTATTTAAGTGCGTGTTTAACTGGACGTGCTTGGTCGGTTTATAGCAAGTTGCCTCCCAACTTAGCTAATGATTTTTCCAGCTTAAAGGAAGTCCTCCTTATTCAATTTAACGACGCCTTATATGATTTAATATTGGGAAATATCCCAGGCGCGCTAGGTCCGGAGACAATAGGTTACGGAAATGATGATAAAATTAATACCGACAAGGACACATCCATTGTTGAAGTTACTTGTGAAGCAGAAAATGCTATTGAAAATAAAAATGATACCAACGTGGACACATCCATGGTTGAAGTTACTTGTGAAGCAGCAAATGCTATTGAAAATAAAAATGATACCGACGTGGACACATCCATTGTCGAAGTTATTTATGAAGCTGAAAATGCTATTGGAAAAAATAATGATAAAATTAATGCCGACGTGGACACAACCATTGTCGAAGTTGTCTATGAAGCTGAAAAAGCTATTAAAAAAAATAATGATAAAATTGATGTCGGCAATGACACATCCGTCGCCGAAAAAAATCATGAAACTGAAACTGCTACAAAAGATAGTAAGACAGTGGAAAATTTGAATGGGAACCTCCATTCCAAAATCAAGAAAACTCCTCACATTCAAGCTGTTTTGGAGCCAGTATTAATGAGACAATAAAGTCTGAGGTGACAGCAGTGATGCCTGAGGGTGCTATTAGTAAATTAGTGGGAAGAGTGTTCCAGTTAACACCAGTGAAAGAAGAATATGAAAGGAAGTCGAAAGAAGAGAAAGCGTCTCAAACTGAGGCGTCATCTGAAGATCAGCTGACCACTCCTTTGGAAAATATCCAAGATGAAAAGGATGATGCAAATGAAGTAGTACCTGAAGAAAATAAAGAGAAGGAGAAGGAACTTCAAAACCATGAGGAGTGGTATAGTAGAGACTGCAGAAACATTAATCAATGATGCTCTTTCTTCTCTTCTCGCTCAAGAATCTCGTGCAGTGAAGAAAGATTATGAACTCTCTGTAGTTAACCAAGAGGAAGTTGCAGTGACCGCTCCCACTCCTTTTTCTCCACAAGGAGGTCCCAGGTCTGTTTATTCAGAGCATCCTCATTCTTCCATCAGGAGCAGAAGATGCAAAGGATTATGCACCAACAAAATTTTAGGACTTTAGGACAAGCCAAAGTCCAGCAGCTTCTTTGTCCTAATGGACATGCAAGCAGAACTGGAATAAGAGGAATGATCAAGGTTGGTTTGAGGAAGAAGAACATGAAATTGAAAACTCCAAACCTACTGGATACAAAAGTGTTTCCAGTCTCGATTGCTTCCCATTGCAATGTCGAAGTCAGGCATAAAGAACAAAAAACGGACCAAACAAGAAACGATCCGAAATCGAGGAAATAAGAAACTTTCAGCGTGGCATGGAAAGCAATGCGCGAACAGTACAAATATCGTTAGGAAAAGACTTGACTCTGTTTTCAGCGAAGATATCCATGACGTTCTTTCACAGCGAAGATGTCACGTCACTTTGTTCTTCTTAGGCGAGGCGCGCGGTGTCAAGAATCTGCCTGAAGCCATGTTTCTCAATTGTGAATTCACTAGTTATTTATTTAATTTGGAAAGGACTAATTATTTGTGAGTCGCTATATTTATTAAGGTTTAATATTCATAATACTCTCAATTTTATATTTTTATAAAAGAAATTTATTCTTGGCAAAATTGCAATGTATAAAAAAGATTAGCTTAAACGATAGAAGATAAATAATTTTAGACCTATCAAGTAGAAATTGCATATTATTATTTAGTTAATTGCCTATATTTAAGATCACTGCCAAAGACTATAAAAAAGGCAGAGAATTTTTATGATAAGGCTTTTGCGTTTACGCTCCTATCGTTCTTTAAACTTTGATAGGCGTTATTCTTTTAAATATTATGAAGAGTAAACTATCTAGCGTTGTCTTGAAATTGATTGCTATCCTGCACACGACTGATTATGGAAAATATTCTTCATTGGAAATTGAGCCTAGTATTCAGCAAGTTATAAAGGATTTATTATAGTTAAAACCCCTAGACAACAGAAACTATTTATTGATACTGAACCCGCGTGTCCTCACCTATAAAATATCACGACAATATATATAGAAGTATATATATATATAATACTATATATAACACTATATATATAGTATATATATATAAATTAAGTATATATAATATGAATATATATATATATATATATATAATATATATTATATATATATATATATATAGTATAGATATGTTTTATATATATATAGTATATATTATATATATATATATATTATTATGAATATATATATATCTATAATTATATAATATATATATATATATATATATAATATATATATATATTATATATTACTTTTCTTCTTATATATTATTTCTTACAATTTATAATTTCCAAGCATATTGACCTCATAGCTATCGTTAAATAAAAGCCTAAATGTATAGTGGTGACTCATAATACAGCCGTGTTGTGACAGTAAAACGTTAAAGACGTAAAGACCTATCGCACAGAGCGCGTGGGAGGGGGTTTTCTTGTAGGCTTGCCGGTACTGATTTATCTGCTTTACGGCAGTAAAATGTTATGTTTTTTTAAAATTTCCCACACTAGAACATAACCGCAAATACTCTTTTTACTTTCGTGCGCTCGCAGTGAATATTCGCACCTGCTTGCGTGCGCTTCGCGTTGGCTCCGCACCGGGCGTTCGTGTTTGCTTTGCTTGAACCCGTGCCCCGAACTTCCAGTCTGGTCCAAGTCTTTTGAGGTGAGTCCCACGCTTCAAACGTGCAGTACACTTGAAAAAAGTACCCAACGCAGTAACGCATATATGTGCCCTTCATGAACTCTTAATTGTTCATGAAGTTAGCTCAGCTACTTTCATGTGTGTGGCGAGCCACGTATATAACCGTGTAGCATGCGGCTAGCTGATAGTTCAGCTACCTTCACGAAAAGAGCGCGCACCTACATTACATGCAAATGGCTACGCCACGTAAACATGAACCATTAGTACGTGCGCAGAAGGGGGTAGGGTAAAAAACGATCATGAAAGTCATTGCAGCAGGTATGGTCACGCATAAAGACACACACACACAAGATACATTTCGAATGTTACAGAATATACACGGTACCCTTGGGCAGCTGCCCAAGTAAAAAACGGCCAGAACATAAAATGAGGCCAGAAACTTAGCTCCCACACCGAGATAGGTGCTTAGCTGAAAAGCCCACTACAGAGAAAGACGCTGCAACTCGATCAAAGCTTAGCCTTGCTTCTGAGTGATTACCAGCGACTTAGATAGGAATATGAACAAAGGGATTCGGGTAAAAACGCTCATGAACGTACAATGAGCATATGACTAAGGACTAAATACACATCAACGCATGATAACAATGGGCGAAATAGTACAGAAATAAGGCCCCCTAGGACCAGCCCAGAACAAAACAGCGCAACATGAAAGATAACCCAGGAGGTAGCCACCACTAGTAGGTGCTCAAAAACGACTCAGGAAAGCGAACGTGGGTTCTGCGAACAGTTTCCATGCATGGCTTGAACTTTCCGTTAACATTACTACATATATAATATATATAATATATATAATATATACATATATAATATATATATATATATATACAGTATATATATATATATAGTACTATATATATATTATATACGTAATATATATATATAATAATACTTATACTATATATATATATATATATATATATATTACATATAGTATATATATAGATATAATTTATATTAATACTATATATATATATATACTATATATATTATACTATACTTATATATATAGAATATTCTTTATATATATAATATAATATATATATATTATATACTATTATATATATATCTATATATATATATATATATATATATAGTATATTATATATATCATATTATATATATATATTAATATACTATTATATATAAAATATATATATATATATAATATATATATATATAGTATATATATATAATATATATATATATATATATATATTTTTATAGTATAATATTACACATATAATAATATATATAGATATATATAATATAATATATATATATATCATATATATATATATATATATTTTATTATATAATATATATATATATAATATATATATATATATATATATATATATATATAAATATACTATACAGATATATAATATATATATATATATATATACCTTAGTATAGTACTTATTAATATAATTTACAGAGCCCAACGTTCCAGTAAAGCAGGTGCTGAAATGGTAGATAATCAAGATGTTCTGAGCTTCAAATTTCCGTTCCAAATGACATGATTTACTCAGTACTGAAGCCAGTGAATCTAAGTTGAGCAACTTATTGAAAAGTTTAGTAAGAACAGTTGCTGTAGAAGGCTGAGAGTGCTGGTCTCCAATATCTGGGGAGGCTCTGGTTTGACCCTCTTTTGAAACAGGGTCGAGTTCAATAGCTAAAAGGCTTATATAACTGTTCTGTACTTTCAGCTCACTTGACCCTCTATCTTTCGGCGCGATGTTGGTAATTGATCTCTTTTTCTATAGGCTACCACAGCGGCACGTGTCGAGGGAATATACCACTCGCTACCACCACCTTTACACGCCCTCGAGCACAAGAGGTGCTGGTCTGCCACACGAGTTTCTGTAGGATATTGGTAACTGCCAGGCTAGTTCGCTGCGGGCTTCTTCTTTCCTGC
>JABUQX010107153.1:0-5000 GCA_015478945.1 Trachelipus rathkii
AAAATTGTAACGTTTTGCATACCCTAAAGCAGTAAATCAGTAATCCAAACAACCACGCCTACTACTTCCATGATCTATTGATCTCTTGATCTATTGATCTATTGAATTCAAGTCATATTTTGTATAACATAACACAATTAAGTTCTCAGAAAAAATTTCATAGTAAAATTATTTAACATAACCTATCAAAACCTATCATAACCTATAACACACACACACACACACACACACACACACACACACCACACACACACACACACACACCCACAACCACACAACACACAGATTAAATGATACACACACACACACACACACACACACACACACACAAAACACAGAAATTAAACTGCTATCATAAACAAAGTTCATACTTAACAGGAGTAAATAACTAACATTACATACAAAACGTAACCTATTCACACTTTTTCAATCATATCTCTAACATATTAATGCTAATTTTACATTAACATAGCAATATTTAGCAAAGATTTAACATAGCAATATTTAGCAAAGTATTTAACGTATGCCTAACTAGCCTTATTGTAATCGACTAAGAATAAATAACACACTACACACACACACACACACACACACACACACACACACACACACACACACACACACACACACACACACACACACACACACACACACACACACACACACACACACAAAGTCTTATCTCTTTTTAGGCTCCGCCCCCTTTCAGAAAATATCAACTCGAAACATGAAAATGATTTTATGCTATAACCATTTACATAAAGTGATGCAATACTTATTATATTTATTAAACAAACTGGTAAATCTGGCAACTGCGTATCATACAGAGGTGAATTGGCAACACTGTATAGATTTGGGAGCTGAGTTATATATAAAGCAGCGAGCTACTCGATGTGGCATTCATAATCAAGAGCTCTTACGATCAACACTTTAAGACACATTTCGTTAGATCCTGTTGTATCATTATCCAAGTTTTTTTTATATCTACACATGAGGATTTTTCAAATCAATACTTATTCAGCTAAGTAAGTTTTTTCTTTCTCATTTAAAAATAACATTGTAACACATCTAATCAATAATTAATAACGTAAAGTAATTAAATACATTATCAATTAAGAATAGAGGGTAAATGATTTATACATATGTCTAAAAAAGTGATTCTTTTCCAGAAACGTGTTGAATATACATCCATACATTTGAGTAAAAAGCGTTCATCGTATCGTTATCAACACACCGTTTAAAAATGGTATGTTGTTGTTGTTGCTGTGTGGATAAATATATTTAATATATGGAATGAGAAATACTATGTTAAACTAATATATTACTGACATAATGACCTAATTGTATGAAAACTTGATTTTAATTGTTTACTGTATCATAAATAATAATGACTATTCATTCCAGGCTAGTCCTTCGACGATGAGCCCCTCTAATAAGAAAGAGAAAGACCACTATAAACAGACATAACGCACATCTTCTGTAGAGAAAACTAAAAGTCAAATGGAACGTCATACATAATGAAGTAAAGCTCATAGTGAAAACATCATCATGGACAAGAGATCTTGAAAGCATCATTCGAGATGGTTGTTGTGAAGTCATTGATGCTATATACCAACCCTCATACGTAACCTATCATAGTCTGTAAATGAGGTTTGGAAATCAATTTCACTTTTTGGCGATGATCAGTCACCTGACCGAAATACTATGTAAATCAGTTACAGGGATATATTGGACAATATTGGGGTGAAAGAGATGATGAGACGCTTGGAAGGATCATTTCAGTCCGGTGACAAGGCAACCTTTACCAAATTCAAAGTAGTAGCTACCGTGTTCATGATAGCTAAAGGAAAAGGTAATGACTGTAAAAACGATGCATTCGAGCCCCAAAATCTTAGTTTCAAACATCGTTACATTAGTAAAGTTCATCTAGAGAAAGGTGCTGTAGGCTGTGCTTTCAAAGCTGTTGTTCTGTTTAGGAAAATAACTCGTGAATGTGTAGAGTCCAGAGGCATTCATTCGTATACAATTGAGAAAGAGGCAGAAGCATTAGCTAAAAAATGTGGTATGGAATATACAGATTCTTTCATAGTAACTGACTTTGAAAAAATCGAGAATATCGAAAAATGTCGTATAGTCGTATTCGGTCCTGAAGGTAATGGAGTAAAAATACTTTATAATCCATCTAACGAGAACAGAAATGACCCTTTATACATTATAGGCCATGATGGAGTAAATCATTACTATGCTATAAAAGAAGACAAGTTAAAATTATGTTTTGAGAATACCAAAAAACACGGGGCATATAGAAACGGTATCTTTTGCACATATTGTTACACTTTCAACAGTAATAATATCGCGCATAAATTAGACTGTGAACATTATGGATGTAGACAGTGCCTAGACGATAAGTGTCAAGGCTCATTTGATCACGATGGTATATTCCATGAATGTTGTGAATGTAATCGTGAATTTTATAATGCATTTTGTTTTAAAAAAACATCAAGATAATAATACGTGCAAGAAAATTAAGATTTGTAAACTCTGCCTTGTGCAAATAAATGCTAATCGCAACGGTCATTTCAAACACGATTGCACAAAAGCTTATTGCAAAACATGCAGTACATTATACGAGCCTAAAGAAGACGAATATCATATATGCTATATGAAAAAGAAAATTAAAAAGAAGAAAGATACTGATCCGGTGGTTCATACATGTTACTATGATATCGAGACATACCAGGAAGATAAAGGCTATGATGATAAAGGAAGAAGAATAATAGAATTGCGTCCTTATTTACTGGTATGCCAGATGATATGCGAAATGTGCACAGATAAGGAAGGTGAACAGGTATGCTCACATTGTGGTACAAGAACAAGATCATTTAAATTAGAGACCGAAAAAACGCCTGTAAATCAATTTATAGACTTCCTGATGGAGTTTTCAGAGGAAAATCCAGAGTCAAAAGTAGTTGTTGCTGCACATAATGGCGGAAAATTTGATCATCAGTTCGTATATGCATCATTACTGACCCACCCAAGTTCAGATTCTATCAGCAGAAGTCCTATAAAAAGAGGTAATAAAATAATTTCAATGGGATCGAATGGAAATATAGTCTTCAGGGATACATTGCTTTTCACACCATGTGCATTGAAAAGCATGCCTAAATGCATGGGTGTCAGTGAAAAAGACAATTCCAAGGGTTTCTTTCCCTATACATTTTTAAATGAAGATACATTGAATTATAAAGGACCTATTCCTGATAAGAAATTCTTCGAAGTAGATAAAATGTCAACAGATGAAAAGCTAGAATTTGAAGAGTACTATAATAAGTTTATAGGTAAAGAATACAATATTTTTGAAGAATGTGAAAAGTATTGTGCCCAAGATGTTAATATACTAAGAAAATGTTTTGAGAAGTTTAGAGGTAGCTTCATTAAAGAATTTGATATAGACTGTCTAGATAACAACATAACAATTGCATCTTTATGCTTTACACTTTATAAAAATGTGTTTATGCCCGAGGAAAAAATTACTATTCTAGGTCGAGAGAACCCTAAACCTTTCACCTATGAAGCAATTCGCTGGCTTATGTATCAGGAAAAATTGAACAATATAGACATAAGGCACGCTCGCAACGGTGGAGAGAAAGGGTTTAAAATTAAGAACAAGTGGCTTTACCCTGATGGGTTTGGTTATGTAAAAGGAGTGAAAACTGCGTTCCTATACCATGGTTGTGCATGGCATGGACATAAAGACTGCAATAAAGGAAAAGGGATGCTGCATAACGTATCGGCTGTTGACCGTTACAATCTCACCATGAAACAAGAAGATAGGTATAAAGAAGCAGGGTTTAATGTAGTACGTGTGTGGGAATGTGAATGGAAGGTTCAAAAGACCCAATTCATTCAAGATCCTGATCATACCGATGAAAACATAAGCATTAGCGACTATATTCAACGTCTTAGCAATGATGTTGTTAACAACAGACTCATAATAGACAATTCATTGTTTGGAGGCCGCACTGAACCATTCGTACATTACTACCCTCCAACTAAAGGACAGAAGATCATGTATTTAGACTATACATCGCTTTATCCTTATGTTCAGAAACGAATGAAGTACCCTTGTGGCCCCCCTGAAAAACTAATAGGTGATAAAGTACCAGACATTGAATCATTTAAGAATGGTATCAATGATAAATATTTCGGTACAGCTTACATTAAGATTCTTCCCCCTCAAGACTTATACATCCCCGTCCTCGCTAAACGAGCCAAAAAATAAATTAATATTTCCACTCTGTGTAAAATGTGTTGAAGAAAATTGTGCAAAATGCAATCATGATAAGAATGAACGTGCTATTGAAGGTGTATACACAACACCTGAAATTCAGTTAGCATTAGAGATGGGGTACGAAATAATTAAAATATTTGAAGTTTGGTCGTTTAAAGAGAAGGAGTTTTTATTTGAAGGATATGTGAACCACTTCTTAAAAATAAAGACAGAGGCATCAGGACCACCCAATAATATTCACGAAGACGATCCTGATTTCGAGGAAAAACTTAAAGAGTTTGTCCGTCTTTTCAGAGAAAAGGAAGGTGTCGAACTTGATATTAACAATATCAAGAAAAACCCTGGGATGCGGTTCATTGCAAAATTATGTCTCAATTCTCTTTGGGGAAAATTTGCACAAAATACGCCTACAAGAGGCGATGTAGTATGTACTAGTGATAAACAAGTATGGGAACTAATCAATCAATGTGACAATGAAGTCACTAGCGTTATTCCAATAGGCTGTAAATATGTTGTAACAGTTGTCAAAAATGCACTAGCCGAACGCACGTCAACTGCTACAAATATTCCTATCGCATCGTTTACGACTGCATATGCACGTATAAAATTATACGAGCTACTTAATAAAGTCAAACAAAGGGCATTGTACTGCGATACAGACTCTTGTATTTTTGTCGCTGGAGAAAACGATGAAGTTATTGAAACAGGA
>JABUQX010107155.1:0-10000 GCA_015478945.1 Trachelipus rathkii
GCGCTTATTATTATTAGTAATGGGGCCCCCAAAAGTGTCATGATTGATGGCAGAACTGATACTTCGCATGTTTAATGATATATTAGAGTAATAAATTGTTTACCAAGAATAAACCATTTATAATTAGCCTCCAGGTAATTTTTACAATCTTACTTTAAAAAAGATTCAGAAAAATCCTGATAAATTTGAACAGTATATAATAGCATTTTTATGGAGCAATTAGAATCAGGTATAATTGAAAAGGTTTTTAATTATAATTAAAAAATAATAAAGAAGTTTCTTTTCAGGCCATATGGGTGTTTACAGAGAAAATGTTCAAACCACCAAATGTAGAGTAGTATTTTTAAGTAATTTATGTGAAAAAACAAATGACACTGCTCTCTCTCATAACCAAGTTTCCCTACCTGGTCCTAATCTTAACAATAAATTAGAGATAGCTTTGACACTTTTAAGGTTCAATAGATTTTTATTGGTCTATGATATTGTCAAGGCCTTCCATCAAATTTGGTTACCATATATAGATAGTTTAAAATTACATTTTCTTTGGGTTAAGGGTATAAATGATTTTTCTGAGGTGGCCTACAAAATGAACAGACTGCCCTTTGGTATGAGGTTCTCACCAAGGCTTGCTTATGGTTTTTTTTTTTTTTTTTTTTTTTTTTTTTTTTACAGAGATAAACACACCCATCACTCACGGGCAGAGCCCTAATCAAGGAGAGGTGTACTCACTTAACCGTCCGAGCAGGACGAAGGCCAGCCCAAGGAGACAGCTACATTCTCCCAACCCGACAGTTGCGAACGCTGGGACCTCGCTTTTGTTTGGGCGAGTTGCTCTAACGACTGAGCATCGGGCGCTTTTTTTTTATATAAATAAATAAATATATTTAAAAAAAATATATATATATATATACACACATATACACATATACACATACAATACACATACATATATATATATCATACATATACACACCACATATACATACATACATATATATACACATATACATATACATATACATATACATATATATACATACATACATATATATATATATATACATATATATACATATATATATATATATATATATATATATATATACATACATATACACATATATACATATACACATATATATACACATACATACACATACATACATATATATACATATACATACATACACAAATATATATAAATAACTTAAATACATATACACATACACAACATATATATACAAATATAAATATCACTACTATTATTAATGGTTGCCTTATATATTATATTAATTTTACATTGTAATATTCATGACCCATTTGAAAGTAAATTAAGAAATATGCTTTATAATTTGTCTTATATGGATAATCTTGCATTTTCATCTAATTCTGAATCTGATATTAAATTGTCATTTCACAAATCAATTAATATTTTTAGTCAATATGGCTTAAATTTGCAGCAATTTGGTTCAAATTTGATGGAATTGGAATCTGAGTTTTGTGAGGATTCTGAAGAACCCTTACAAACCAAATTATTAGGTATTTTGTGGTCTAAGGACCAAGATCTTTTTACAAATAAACCTGTAAAATTAAATTTAGAGGCCAATACTTTAAGAACCATACTTTCATCTGTGAATAGTTGCTTTGATCCACTTGCATTGACCTTACCTTGTAGAAATAGGGCAAAACTGTTTTTGCATGAGGTGCAGATGGATAGTAGTATCACTTGGGATGACCCTTTAGGTGATGACAGATTGAGAGAGTGGAAAAAGATTTGCAAATTATATAATGCTGGTGTTGAGCCTTCCATTCCCAGGTATATTGGGAATTACATTGGTAATTATGATTTAATGGTCTTTACAGATGCTAGCAAGGATCTCTATGGATGTGTGATTTATTTAAAAAATCTTGATACACATTCCCTTCATTATCTCACTGCCAAAAACAAAATAGTGGTAACAAAAGGTGTTGGTAGAACCATCCCTGTGTTAGAGCTATTTGCAGTGGCCCATGGAGTGGTTTGTGTGATAGATTTATATTCTCAATTAACAAGGGCATTTTGTCCCATAAATATTAAAAATTTACATATTTTCACTGACTCCATGATTTCCTTAAGCTGGCTGGCAGCTAAAGTTAACAAGACCAGCAAGATAGAGAAAAAGGGTACCATAATTAATAATAAATTAAATAATATTATGAGGCTATGTGAAAGTCATAATGTTATTTTTCATCATATTAAGGGTCCAAATAACCCTGCAGATATGGTTACTAGATGTGTCTCTCACAAAGTGTTACAGAAAACAAATTATTTTAAAGGTCCAACTGAAGATGAATGTGTTGACACTTTCTCATTTGAAGTTCCTTTCAATATTCATTTTAACTTTCAGATTAATAGTATTTCCTCTTCCTCTTATCAGTGGGAACCAGTAATAGCATTAAATAAGTTTTCTTCTATTGGGAAATTTTGCAGGGTGACTCACTATATTAGGAAGTATATATTTACACTAAAATTTAGAGTAAAGTCAAAAAACCCTTCTCTCTTCCCTTCTATGAATATGAGTTGTAATTATAAGGATAGTTGTTCATTGGTTTATAAAGGAGCCCAAAAAATTAACTTTTCAGATACATATGATTATTTATTGAATCCTCTTGCTGTAAAATCAACTAATTTAGCTAATCAATTAAATTTGTTTTTAGATTCTGATGGCTTAATTAGAGTTAAATCTAAATTTGGTAAATTAAAAAGTAAATATAATGAAAAGTTCCTATATTATTGTCCAAAGATTGTCCCTTTACAAACACTCTCATTTTTGAAACTCATATTAAAGCCAAACATGCAGGAGTTTATAAATTGCTTGCACTTCTTAAAAAAGAGTTTTACATACCATCTGCATATGTCACTGTAAAGAAATGTATTAACACTTGCCTTGTTTGCAAAAAACTATATGGTAGGACAATAAAAATAAATCAGAATGACTATACAGAATTTAGAATATCTCCTAAGGAGATTCCCTTTAGGGAGGTTGCCTTAGACCATATTGGTCCATTTACTGTAAAAAGTAATGATATTAATGTTAAGGTGTACATACTTATTATAACATGCATGTGGAGTAGGGCTGTAAATTTGTTGTTATGTAAGCATATTGATTCAGAATCCTTCATTAATGCCTTTCAAATGCATGTGTATGAATATGGATACCCTAAAAAGATATTAAGTGATGCTGGATCACCTATAGTTTCATCCTTCAAAGTAATTAAATCATTTTTGAATGATGTAGAGGTAAAGAATTTTTTGAAGGAAAAAGATATTGAAAGTTTGGACTTTTCCACCTATCCACCCCATTCCAGTTTTTTAGGTTCAGTTGTAGAATCTCTTGTAAAACAAGTTAAAAATATGGTGTATAGCAGTATTTCTAAAAATATATTAAAGTATGAGCAATTTCACTTGTTAATGAAAGAAGTGCATATGTTAATTAACAAAAGACCTTTAGCTTTTAAACCACTTTTAAATGATCAAAATATTGATCCTTCAATACCCTTTGTAATTACCCCTGAAATATTAATTAAAGGGTATGAACCTCCTAATGTGGTAATTGCTCCCCATTTGCATACCTCTGAAGCTGATGAGGAAGAGGATCCAGATTGGATCCCAAATAATGAAAAGCAGGATGAAATAAAGCTATATAAAATGATATAAAAAATTTCAGAAGGTGAAAAATAAATTACATGCTCTGTATCATACTGAATTTTTAACTAATCTAAGAGAATTTAGTACTAACAAACCAGACAGGTATAGAGCCAAAATGCATATTAAATTAGAGGTTAATGACATTGTTGCTATCAAGCAACAATATACCAAACCATATTTTTTTCCAATGGGGATAGTAACTGACACAAAGGAAAACACTCTTGGAGAGGTAGTAGAGGTATCTGTTAAGAAAGGGAATGGGGAAATAATTAAAAGACATGTAACTAATTTGATTCTCATCAAAAAGGCTAGTTGAAAGAATTAAGTTTTTTTTTCAATTAATTTTATTAAAAAAAAAAAAAAAAAAAAAAAAAAAAAAAATTTTAAATTTAATTTTAATTTAATTTAAAGCTATCAGGCTGCTGCTTGATAAAATAAATGAAGCTAGTAGAGTAGTTTGTTTTAAAAAAAAAAAAAAAAAAAAAAAAAAAAAAAAAAAAAAAAATTTTTTTTTTTTTTTTTTGACATGTTTAAATTATCAATTCATATTTCTCTTTTGATAATTTAACGCCCCCTCCCAATGTATAAAAATTACATTTCTATATAATTTTTTAATCTAAATATAACTGGGAAGGTGATTAATGACTTGCAATTGTTATTGTGATTCTTTTTATAAAATATAAATTACTTAATTGCTTATCATTTATTTTTTCATTTCATTCATTACTTAATTTAAATAATAAATAATTAATTATTTCACGCCTGATGAGCAGCATTTATTTACTTATTATAAATTACCCCAGCTGCTCCAATTTTAAAAAGAAGAAAAATAAAAAATTGATTCTATGATCAGCTGACCAAATGAGTCGGCTACTGCTGCTCCACTAACTGTTACTTTGGGATAAAACCTATTACTCCTATATTTGAGCTAATTACTGTTGCACTCCTACAGCTTAGATATTAATTGAAAATTAATTGCAACTACTACTGCTACATTGATCTAACTACAGTAACTGCTATACCAACTGTTACAAAACAGCTATAACTGCTATGCTGTAATCTAAAGATTATATTGGAAAATTTAAGCTACCAAGCTACTATTTTTATATTTAATATTTTAATGTTTGTTGGCCAACAATTATTAATTCCACTTATTTCCTGTTTGAGATACTGTGAATGCCAGAAGAGGCAAAAATCAAAACATTTGAACTGAGGTTTACTTACCATTATCTGGAAGGAAGAGAGTGAAAAAGGCAAGACAAGATTTAAGGCTACCAATTTATTGGGTAAGTAGATGCAGTTTATCAGGCTGTTAATTTACTTTTGCTTAGATCACTTTATTTATATAAAGTATGCCTTAATAGGCAGAGTTCCTGTTAATTATTAATTAAATTTTTATAAATTTAAAGGTTTCATAGCCACATTTGGCCTTTGTCACAATATGGAAAGAATCACAATTTTGAGGCAACTTTTTGATCATTTCTTGTAAGTTGTGCATCATATATATATAACATCAAATATTTCCAAAAATATAGATTTAGGAAGTTGGTTTTTGAAAGTACCAACTTTTAAAAGGCTCCCATTTATTTTTTCAGCTGGGAGCTTGTTACTGCTGTGATAGAGCTGGGTTGGCTTGAGGCTGGAAGCATCTTTCAACATCCTTTTATTTATTTATTTATTCTCCTTGAAACTAAAAATATAATATAAAATATTCATTAATAGTCATTTAAGCAAAATTAAAAGTCAAGTTTTCCTTTTTTTTATTGTCTTTATATTTAAATATTTTTTATGCAAAGTAATCAAGATTGTTAATTCCTGATAATTTTTTGTATATGAAAACCTCAGTGGGATTTTCAATTATTTCAATTTATTTCTTGATTTTTTTGTATATATCGATACTATATAAGAGTATCACAATAGAACTTTTTGAGAAAATTAAATTACATTGTTAACCACAAAGTCAGTGAAAGGAAAGTTAAATAGCTTATGCATTGCTATTTAGGTAACCATTCTCTAATATTTAAAATCAAATTCTCTTGAATTATGATGAATAAACAGGAGCTGATTAGCTAGTGTTGGAGAAAGATGATCCCTTTTACTTGTATAAATATCTCCTGCTTGGCTAAACATTCTCTCGCTAAATACACTTGAAGGTGGAGCAGAGATATTTGCTAGCTAATTCAGATAAGATGAAATTAGGATAAAGAGCTTTTTCTTTCTTTCCACCATAACAGTGGATCAGCATCCGATTTTCGTTCCATAAGTGGTGCTGCAAAATATTTATCCACAGTAGTTTGAATAGCATTTTCTAATTCCTGTTGTTTTCTCTCACTGCTGCTTCTATTTTTGCATTTTAACTTTTTCTCCTTTGATCAGTTCCACTTGGTTTTGATTGTATCTTGAAATATTCCTTCTTTTTCTAACAATTTTTTCTTGTCAAGCCATTAATCAAATGCATCTTCCAGAAAATTGGAATGCGTTTCCTCTCAAAATATCTGCCGGTTTTCATTTTCAGATTCTTGCATGTGAATCTGATGAGACTGATCATTTTGATCATTATTTTGGTCATCAGAATCTGAACTTAATGTAATATTTTCTTTAGCTTTTATAAAAAGTTTTACTTCTTTGAGCATAAATTTTAATTTATTCTGATCAATAATATCAAGGGGGTTAATTTGTATTGTGGATTTAGAACTGTTGCAAGTACATAAAGTTTTTTTCTTTTCTTTAATGGTACCAAAACGTTCAGTAAAAGAGAATTTAAAGTTCATCTTTCATAGTTTTTTACACCGCTCTATCCTTTCAAGTTTTTGCTAAATATTTTTGAAATGCATTAACTGCAGGTATTACAAATAAATCTAACCTCATCATCACTCGCCTAAATTTTAGTTAGCTAATTCTTCAATGGCTATAGCAATTTAATTATATTCTCCATTAGCTTCCAGTGGTTTGCATTTAAGATAGCTAGATTGTTTTTCGAATTTGGAGAATATATATAGTATGCATTTTTTGCTCTATGATCCTTTGCAGCATATAATATGATGAATTCCATCTTGTTTCCACATCTTGGATAAGCTTGAGTATTGGCAAATTTTGAGATTTTTGAATTTCAGTTTAACTTAGTTGTAGGCAATTGGTGGATTTACTAAAATTGTGTTAGTTGAGTTAATTAGGTTTTCTTTTTGTCTCATATTTGTTATTTTTCCTTTTTTAGGTTACGAGAGAAGGAACGTCCACCAACAAGGAGAGTTCCCAGAATGCAGTGAAATAAGTGGGGGATTTAATAAAGAAATAAAGATGGGGGGAATTATAAATTAAATTTCATTTTTTTTAAGTTAATTTAATCTTTTCAGTAAGTTTTATTTGTTAGACTGTAATACAATAACGTTATTGGATTTATTAAGTATTTTGAATTATTGATGAAGGGATTTGTTTTTTGAATTATTTATGAATTATTTAATTGATGGAATATAATACTGGATATTGAGTATTAATGGACTGATGGACTGGATCTGGATATTTCAAGGGTTGTTTTGATGTATGTGGAATCTGTCTCTAACTTTTCAAGGGTAAGGGTAATTATTGTTTGGCCTTAATTATTTTAATGGTTGATACATTGATTAATATTCTTTTATTTTTATTGCTCTCTTGCTCATTTTGCTTATTTATCATTTTTATTAGTAGTAGTTTACTGTCTTGTTATAGATCTGGAGTATTGGTAACGTACTTGGACTGGGTACTGAGAAACAAAGGTGAAGGGTTCCGCAGCAGTTTAATTGGAAGTTGGATTTGAAAATTTAGCGGTTGAAATTAACTGGGACAGCAAAAAATGGTCAACACCATTGGCCAGGTGTATTATTTTTTTGGGGTTATGTACACATTTTTCTTTATTTCAATATATTAAATTTTTAAGATTTCTTTTGATTTCATTTAGTATGATTATTTTAATTGAATTGAGTTAATGGCATTTTCATATTTCATTATTACATTTTTGAGTTATTGTTAAAGACCTTAAGGATAAATTTTTTTCATTGTTAATTTAATTATTAAAGATATTTTCACTTAAATTTTTTAACTTATTATTTTCATAATTTTTCTATATTTTATTGTATTGTTTCATTGTTAGAATGTTTTGATTCTGTATCGTTTCAGTTTTTTTCCTGTGGCTTGGCTTCTTTCGGCAGTAGGGATTTGGATTGCGGATGATATTGACTTGACTTTAAAAATAAAATTGGAAATTATAAAACTTGAAACTGAATGTGACAATTGCAATTGGGAAAGATAGAAACATTTTGAAGAATTAAAGAAATACATTCTGAAAAAATTAAAAAGAGACAAGAGAATTAGAAAAGTATAAAGTGAGAGACAAATTGAAAACAAAATTGATTAAACCGAAAAGAAAACAACTATTTTGAAAGTGAAAATTAAAATTTAAACTACTACGGAAAACTTTTTGAAAAATTAGAAAAACATTTTATATATAAAAAATAAAGTTGGAAAATTAAAAAATTAAAACGTAACTAAAGAGTGCAGATTAAACTATTAAAAACAACTGTTTTTATAAAACAAAACAAAAAAAAAACTTACTGCACCATTTTAATTACTTGAATCATTTAAATTGACATTTCATTATATAATATATATTTATATCATAATCATTTATATATATATATATTATTAGTTATTATATAATATATATATATATATATATATTATATATATATATATATATATATATATATATATATATATATTATATATATATTATATATATTATGTCTATGTCTATAATTGGTATGTGGTGTAGGGTGTAGGGTTGATTAATACCGTATAAGGTAGAGTATTGTGGTGTATGGTAGTGGGATTTGTATATATTAATCTTTATACTGATTATAGTGCGGATAAATTATAAGTTTAAGGAAAATATTTGTATAAGATAATATTTGTCAAATCAGTGTTGGTTTCTTATAATAAATTTAAGGTGTATGATTTTTTTTATAATCCCTTTATCTGTCCTGGAAGGAAGCCCCACTCTCTTTTGAAAATCAACTATTGTTTGGTCCGGTTTTTATTTTATTGGTAAAATCTGCTACAAAATAACCTACAATTTTTCTACATAAATAATTAAATCTTTAATTGATTTTTGAGAAAATATAGCATCATGTGTTACTAGCTGTAAGGAATGAATAAAACATGTCTCATTTATAACACCTGTCGCTCTCATACCTTTTGTAATGTTTGGTGCATTATCCGTTATATTATAGCATGAATATTTTCTGCTTTTAAATCCCAGCTCTTAAGTATTCCCTCACTTTTAGACAATAATTTTCTGCTGTAATGAGAAACACAATAACCACTCATTTGTAATGTTCCACTCTCCTTTTGAAAATCTTTATCAATCCAATGCCCTGACCTACTTATAAAGCTTTCATTGTTATATGAGCAAGTCCAAATATCAGATGCTAATGATAATTGCTTGAATTTCCTTGGCAGCTGAAGATGTTTTTTGTTCTTTACCGCTTTTTATATTGTTGTGATAATCTCTTCTGAAAAGTACCCTCCTTGATGGAATATTATATTGTTGACATACATGTGATTTATTAATCTCTTAAATCCAATGTCTTCTACCAAAAAAAAGGCTGCTTGTCCACAGCAATTATTTCTCCAATTCTGAATGGATTTCTGTACCTTTTCTGCCATTAACCTCTCACTTTCTGTTATCTCAGTTATTTCAAAACAGTGTAGGCTGAATAAATCTCTTTTTTTTAATAAAGGTAGAACTTGATGATATGGATGGACATGGATCATCATCTGCTAAGTCTGTGATATCATGTTTTTTTTGCTTGTCATCTTGAAGATTCAGATATTTTTTTTATCTTCAAATATATGTGGTTTTGTTTCTTTTCAAGATGATTAATTAATGGTTTTGTATTGTAGTACTTAGAAGTTTTCTTTAGGGTTTCCCCTTCATCGGAATAAACTTCCAGAAGTAGCACACAATATACATTCAGCTTTACTATTATCTCTTACTTTAATCTTAAAGTAATTCCCACACTAGAGAGGACATAATATCCAGAATGGAAATTAATTACAGATTTTCTTAATATTTTTAGATAAAATCTATAAAAAAATAAAATAGATATATATATTATATATATATATATAACAATATATATATATATATATAATATATATATATAATATATATATAATAATATTATATATATAGATATAAATTATATTTATATATTATATATATATATATATATAGTATATAGTAATATTATATAAAAATAACCCATTTTTCATATT
>JABUQX010107155.1:15000-25944 GCA_015478945.1 Trachelipus rathkii
AATTAATTATACGTAAATAAAAATGTCAATAATAATACGTTAACATAACGAAAAACAATGGTGGTCGCGAGCGCACCCCTGCCATCAATTTTACAGGGCGGGGTGATCGGACCAAGTTAGGCCGTTTTTGCCACTAATACTGCCTTTGATCAAAAATTTACTTTGCCAGTTAAAGCTAACATACTCGAGTGTATCCACTGAAAACATAATTAAAAATCGATCCACAATTTTTCATTTTTTAACGAAGTTAAAAAAAAACAACATTTTTCAAAAGTGAAGTTCTATTGAAGGAAATTTTGTAACCTAATTTCTACATTTTTTTTAAAATATAAAAACTTTCTAGAATTAAATATGATCTAAATAAAACTTGTAGTACTACTGCGTGGCTATAAAATGAGCGAAAAATTTTTTTTTTTTTTTATTATTTTTTTATATTTTTTAAGAGTGGACCGAATTCCCCCTCCTAAAAGAGGCGGGCGTGGTCACCCCCCCCCGCCGATATATAATATATATATATAGTATTATATATATATATATAATATTATATAGTAATTATATAATAATATATATATATATATATATATATATATATATCTATATATATATATATATATATATATATATAATATATATATATATATATTATATATATTATAATATATATAATATATATTTACTATATACTAATTTTTGAAATTTGAATTTTAAATGTGAATATGTCATAATCCCTATATTTTTGAGGTATTTGCCGTAAATTTCTTTAAATAATACTGGTAGGTATGTGATACACTGTAATGGAATACTACTACACCAGGCTACTATTTTATTTTGTTAAAAGATGGGCTGGTTATATAAAATAAATCTCTTCCAGCAAATTATTTTCTCAGAAGTAAATTAGTAATTCCGGTTCGCCGGAACCGGAACGGAAAAAATGTCAAATCCGGCCGGAATTCCGCCGGACTGATACGCGGAAATTCCGGTAAACCTCTAATATATATATATATATAACTATATATAATATATATATATATATATATACTATATATAATATATAATTATATATATATATGTATATATATATATATTAGGGATGTACCGAAACCAAAATTTTTTGCTCCGGCCGGAACCAGAACTTTCCAGAACCTTGGAAAAGTTCCGGCTGGAACTGGAACTTTTCGACTTCAGCCACACCTTACATATTCTAACTTAAAACTTTCTGGATAACAAGATGGAGTCTCTCTGATAAGTATCTGACATCTTGTCATATCCATACTGTGAGCTCTAAGTTGATTCCTGTAGAGCCAAAATTTGGATAATCGGGTCAATAATTTATTATTAAGTAAAATAAAGGAATATACTTTATAAGTTCTACGGGTCTTCAAAGTTTAAAAAGCTTTTTCCGGTAGCGTGTAAAGTGTTTGAGGATAAGAGATGACGTTTAACTCCACAACATGGAGAGCAACTTATTTTCCTACACCACAATATTTCAAATTCAAATAAGTTCAATTTTAAGTAAAAAAATTATGGAATCTTATTTTAAAAATTATAAAATTTTTTGCCTTAAACAGTATAGTTAATATTTTGTTTTGTAGTAAGTTTCTACTTTAAAGTTAATTTCTTTCAATATCACGTGAATCAATAATAATTAATCATAATAATAATAATAATAATAATAATAAGTAATAAATAATAATAATACCCTGTAACAAAATTTTATTTATCCCAGGTGTTAATTTCCGAGAGGGAGGATTGGCACACAAAAAGATCAATATTTAAACCAACCGTTTTTTTACGTATTTTTTTTTATTTAAAAAAAATCATGATTTTTTTTTTTTTTTTTTAGGCCCTTTTTTTTCTACATTAATAATTTATCCTAGTTTTTTTCCCTATTAATTATAATTATATTTCTCTACATAAGTAATTCATCAGATGTTGGTTTTCTAGTCATCTTTTAATAAAGAATAATAAAATTAGAGTACTTGATATTAATAACAGTAGCATAAAAAAAACTATATATTATATATATATATATATATATATATATATTATATATATATATATATATATATATATATATATTATCTTATATATAATATATATTATAATATATATATATATATATTATATATATATAGTATATAATTATATATATATTATATATATATATATATTATATATATAATATATATACTACAGCGTGCTTCCACATAAAACGGTCCATCCTACGAAAAATGATTATCAATAAAATATTTACCTAACTACCTACAAACGTACACGACAGTTATCACAACAATGTGACTGACTGGCATTTGACTGAGTATGGCACACGTCACTGCTCTCCAAGCTCCTCTCCTTTGGGTTTCCTCTTTCTCTTTGCTTAATTATGTCTAGCTTTAGTTCAAATCTCTAAATATCGGCTGTTGTTTGATGGGAACGACGACTGTCTTCATTTTTTCTGTCAAATAGTGGTGTTCCTCAGGTTCTGTCTAATCTCCTATTTTATTCTATCTTTTCATTAAAATGATTTCTCCACCTGCACATCTTAACTTCTATCCATATCATATCAACGACTCCTTCATGGCTTAAAAATGAAACCCTACCGTGTAAGTGTTGTTCATGAAATAAAAGAAGCGGATAAGTATAAGCGTAAAACTTATTGTAATTGGTTGCTAGAGAATGTTGCTGGGGGAAATGTTGATCAGTTTCACTTCTTTTCATAGGATGAAGCTTGGTTTCATCTGTTGGGTTACATTAATTCCCAAAACTGTCGACACTGGGCTACAAAGAACCCACACGAGTCCCTGCAAATGCTATTACACGATTTAAAAATTGGTGTTTGGTGTGCTCTTTCTGGTAACAGAATAATCGGTCCAATATTCTTCAATAAAACTGTGAATACCCAATGTTTACCTACAGGTCTATAGTGATTTCTCTGCACAGTTACTCCAGTTATAAAAGCGTTATGCCTATTTCCAGCAAGATGGGGCGACGCTGCCATACGTCGGATTCTGTCATTGAATACCAATACACACATAAAACCGATTTACAGAGGAAAGGACCATGCAGCAAGGGTTTGTGGCCTCCCCGGTCTCCCGACCTCTCACCATGTGACTATTTCCTGTGGGGATTTCTAAAATCTAGAGTCTACCAGAACAATTGACACATTGAAAAACAAATACATTAAGAGATTTCCAACATCCCACAACGTGTATTGAGAAATGTTTTCAATAACATGCTTAAACGTGCAGAACTTTGCTTTGTTCTTGACGGAGAACATTTCGAACATGAATTAAATCTCTTGCTCTGTTAATTAAAGGTGTCCTCTTATTGTCCTATTACTATACTACTATTTGGATTAGACCTGACGTACATACGTCAGGGCTTGTAGCGAGTTTCTTATCAAAAAAAGTGAATAAAATTTTGAAAAAAAGTGGAAAAAAATGACTGAAATGCTGAAAAAAGTGGAAAAAAAAAAAAAAGAAATGCTGACAAAAATTACATATTTTAAGAAAAAAGTGAAAAGAATTTACAATTTCCATTACTAAAATTCAATGTGACCTAACTTATTTACTATAACAACATGCTATTTACTTAATATTTTGAGATGCTAAGAACTATGAAGTAGGTTTTAAATATAAATAACTGAAGATGAAAGTATATAATAATGAAATGTTAGTTTTAGAAAGTCATAATGTAAAGAAAATGGAATAATACTATACTTGAAAATACACTTACTGTATTTGGTTACAGAAGAAACAAGCTAATAATTATAAAAATTAAGGGTAATTAAACTTTTTTGAAAAAGTCTGAAATGAGAATTGTTTTTCGTTTTTCAACAGCAACCTGTAAATTTTCCACACTACGTCTTTTTTCAGATGCCTCTTTCTGAACATTAGTGACACCTTCCAGCATCGCTTGGGCCAAGCTTGCTTCACTAAAATCTTTTTTCTTTAAAGCTCTCTTCAATCTTTCATTAGCTTCCAATAACAGTTTGCCTGCACTTCCACTTTGCTCTGCCTCTTTTTTTCGTAGCTTCTTCAGCATTTTGCTCCATCATAATTTTTTTTCCTCTTTTGGTCAAGTTGTTTTTTGTTTTCCTCTTCAGCAATTTTTTTTGTCTTGTTCAGCCTTTGCAGCTTCATCTTCGAGTCTCCTTTTTTCTCTCTCTCTATCCAAGTAAGCAATGTATTGTTTATATGCTAAACGTCCCATGGAAAGGAGCTCTGGAGTTAGAGAAATAAGTTTAAAGTTTTCTCTGACATAGATGACCTGGTACTTGTAAGAGTTCTGCCTGATGTGGAAAATGCTCTTTCCACATCTGCATTACCATGTGACAGCGACAGTGAAGCTTTTACTACTCTTTCAACTGCTGGAAATCTTGAAGTGTTTACTGATGGATCGGTTTTATTAAAAAACTGAGCCCAATACAGATCTATAGATTTTTTTTTCGGACTCTGGTTCAGCTTTTTCCAATTGTATTAGTTTCCACTCATCTAAGAGTATGTCTGTATGGATTTTCCATGGCATGACCCTAGCAATCTCAACTATATTTTGGCAGCTTTCTTTGGAAAATCTCTCATTAGGGGATAGACATGTAAATTTTTTCAACAGAGAGCTCGACACAGATGATTTGTTTACAACATGCTTAACAGATTCAACAAAATGTTTTTGTGCTTGCAGACAGAAAAACGTTTTGTCCTTTTTGCATACCCCTTCCAAGTTTCTTAGGCTCAGTCAAATACTGCCTTTCTTTCAATGGTAGTAAATGAAAAGCAGCATCAATGAGAGGCTTTTTTAAATCAAGATCTTTGAGAATTTCTGACTTGCAAATCCTTCCCAACAGTTTCATAACCAATGATGACAAAACAGAATGCAAGAGATGAATTAATGGTTCTTCTTTTTTGGAAGAAGCCTGTGACACTCGTAAAGATATGAGCGCTAGATATAACAAAGTTAAGCTCTGCTTTCATGGGTAGGTTTTTTTTTAACAACCCACATTTTCTGATATCTCAGGTCCTTTTCATCAGACTTTGAAACTTGCATCTTCCAATCTTCAAAAATTTCAAATTTCAAAAAACTTTATTCAATTATTATTTAAAATTATTTTAAACAACCTGAAAATTAAAAATTTAAACAAATTATTTACCTATGTTTTCCAGTTTTCTAGTTCAATAAACTGTTTTGTAGTTAAACCATATTTTTAATCAGTCACAGGTAAAACAGAAGGAAAAGATCTTCAAGTAACCTACTTGCCCCAAAAAAGTGAAGAAAAGTGTAAAATCGGCCCCATCTACGAAAAAGGAATATCAATAATAAATCTACCGACCTACGCTATCAGGGCTTTGTAAGCGGTTCACTTTTTTTCACTTTTTCAAGCAATTTTACACTTTTCTCACTTTTTTGGGGCAAGTAGGTTACTTGGAGATATCTTTTTCTTCTGTTTTACCTGTGACTGAATTAAAAATATGGTTTAACTACAACAGTTTATTGGACTCAAGACTGGAAAAGCATAGGTAATATAGTTTGTATAAATTTGAATTTTCAGGTGTTTTAAAATTGGTTATAAGTCTAGCATGAGAAAATTACTGAATTTGAAATTTTTGAAGATTGGGAAGATGTAAGTTTCAAATGTCTGATGAAAAAGACCTGGGATATCAGAAATTGTTGAGGTTGTTAAAAAAACCTACCATGAAAGCAGAGCTTAACTTTGTTATATCTAAGCGCACTATCTTTACGAGTGTCACAGGCTTCTTCCAAAAAAGAAGAACCATTAATTCATCTGCTTGCATCTGTTTTGTCATCATTGGTTATGAAACTGTTGGAAAGGATTGCAAGTCAGAAATTCTCAAAGATCTTGATTTAAAAAAAATTGATGCTGCTTGAACATTTACTACCATTGAAAGAAATTCAGTTTTCTGATGAGGTATTAAGAAACTTGGAAAATGTTTGTGAAAAGGACAAAACGTTTTTCTGTCTGCAAGCACAAAAACATTTTGTTTAATCTGTTAAGCATGTTGTGAACAAATCATCTGTGTCGAGCTCTCTGTTGAAAAAATTTAAATGTCTATCCCCTAATGAGAGATTTTCCAAAGAAAGCTGCCAAAATATAGTTGAGATTGCTAGGGTCATGCCATGGAAAATCCATACAGACATACTCTTAGATGAGTGGAAACTGATACAATTGGAAAAAGCTGAACCAGAGTCCGAAAAAAAATCTATAGATCTGTATTGGGCTCAGTTTTTTAATAAAACCGATCCATCAGTAAACACTTCAAGATTTCCAGCAGTTGAAAGAGTAGTAAAAGCTTCACTGTCGCTGTCACATGGTAATGCAGATGTGGAAAGGTCATCTATGTCAGAGAAAACTTTAAATGCTTTAATCACTGTTAAAAGTGCTCTTAAAATGTATGATAACAAAACCTTACCTTATTTCTCTAACTCCAGAGCTCCTTTCATGGGACGTTTAGCATTAAACCTACATTGCTTACTTGGATTGTGAGAGAGGAAAAAAGGAGACTCGAAGATGAAGCTGCAAAGCCTGAACAAGACAAAAATTGCTGAAGAGGAAAACAAAAATGCAACTTGACAAAAAAAGGCAAGGAAAAAATATAGATCAAGGTCAGAAGCTACGAAAAGAGAGGCCAGAGCAAGAGTGGCATCAGTTGCAGGCAACTGTTATTGGAAGCTAATGAAAGATTGAAGAGAACCTTTAAGGAAAAAAGATTTTAGTGAGGCAAGCTTGGCCCAAGCGATGCTGGAAGGTGTCACTAATGTTCAGAAAGAGGCATCTGAAAAAGACGTAGTGTGGAAAATTTACAGGTTGCTGTTGAAAAACGAAAAACATTCTCATTTCAGACTTTTTCGTCAAGTGTAATTTACCCTTAATTTTTATAATTAACTTAGCTGTTTATCTAACTGTCACGAGTACAAGTAAGTGGGGAAAGGCAACTCTAGTAACTATTCATTTTTTCTTTATTCCAAAGTATTACGGTACTCGTGTTCCCAGTTACTCTCCCTTCCTACCCTATCAACTCGCATATAACTTAGCAACTCACATATAACGTAACAAAGCATGTTGTTTATAGTAATAAGTTAGGTCACATTGAATTTTAGTAATGGAAATTGTAATTTCTTTTCACGTCTCAAAAATGTTATTTTTGTCAGCATTTCAGTCACTTTTTTTTCACTTTTTTCAGCATTTTAGGTCATTTTTTTCCACTTTTTTTTCAAATTTTTCACTTTTTTTTGATAAGAAACTCGCTACAAGCCCCTGACGTATGTACGTCAGGTCTAATCCAAATAGTAGTATAGTAATAGGACATAAGAGGAACCTTTAATTAACAGAGCCCAGAGATTAATTTCATGTTCAAATGTTCTCGTCAAGGTCAGAAAAATTTTGCACATACAAATCATTTTTTTGGAAAGACTTCTCAATTTATGTTCTTGGATGTTGGAAATCTCTTGATGTATGTTGTTTTTCATGTGTCAATTGTTGTGGTAGACTCTAGATTTTAGAAATCCCACAGGAAAATAGTCACATGGTGAGAGGTCGGGAGACGGGGGAAGCCACAAACCCTTGCTGATGGTCCTTTCCTCTGTAAAATCGGTGTGTATGGTATCTCAAATGCAGAACTCCGACTATGGAGGTTCGCCCGCGCATTTGCTGAAATAAGCCATAACGCCTTTTTCGTTTGAGTTAACTGTGCAGTAGAATCACTATAGACTGTAGGTAAACATTGGTATTCAGCAGTTTTATTGAAGCCATATTGGACGCGATCTATTCTTTTACCAGAACAACAAGAGCACACCCAAACACCAATTTTTAAATCGTGTAATAGCATTTTGCAGGGACTCGTGTGGGTTCTTTGTAGCCCAGTGTCGACAGTTTTGGGAATTAATGTAACCCAACAGATGAAACCAAGCTTCATCCTATGAAAAGAAGTGAATACTGATCAAACATTTCCCCCGCAACATTCTCTGCAACCAATTTAACACTAAGTTTTACGCTTATACTTTATCGCTTCTTTTATTTCATGAAACAACACTTACACGGTAGGGTTTCATTTTTAAGCCATGAAGGAGTCATCGGTATATGAGTGGATAGAGTTAGATGTGCAGGTGAGAAGATCATTAATGAAAAGTAGGAAATAAAATAGGAGATAAGACAGAACCCTGAGGAACACCACTATTGACAGAAAATGAAGAAGTCGTCGTCCCATCAACAACAGCCGATATTTAGAGATTTGAACTAAAGCTAGACATAATTAAGCAAAGAGAAAGAGGAAACCCAAAGGAGAGGAGCTTGGAGAGCAGTGACGTGTGCTCATACTCAGTCAAATGCATGATACTCCACATTGTTGTGATAACTGTCGTGTACGTTTGTAGGTAGTTAGGTAAATATTTTATTGATAATCTTTTTTTCGTAGATGGGGCCGGTTTTATGTGAGCCACTCTGTATATATATATATACTATTATATATATATATATTATATATATATTATATATATTAATATTAAATTATATAATATATAATTATATATATATATTATCATATATATATATATTATATATATATCTATATATATAATATAGTATATATATATATATATATATATATATATATATATATATAGTTTTTTTTTATGTACTGTATAAATCCAAGTACTCTAATTTTATTTATTTCTTTATTAAAATGGATTTGAAACTATGATGAATTTACTAATTATGTAGATGAAATATACTTATCATTAATTAGTATAGCTAGGATTAATTATTAATGTAGAAAAAAAAGGGCCTAAAAAAAAAAAAAAAAAAAATGCTTTGATGATTTTTTTTAATAAAAAAATCGAAAACAAATCGGTTGGTTTAATATTTTGATGCTTTTTTGTGGCCAAAATCCTGCTCTCGAATTCACCTGGGGATAAAATAAAATTTGTACAGAGGTATTATTATTATATTCACTTATTATTATTATTATTAATTATTATTATTATTATTCTTATTATTTTATTATTAGTTAAAAGAAATTAACTTAAAGTAGAACTACTACAAAACAAATATTAACTAAACTGTTTTTAAGCAAAAATTTTATTAATTTTAAAATAAGATTCCATATATTTTTCCTAAAATTGTAACTTATTTGAATTTGAAATATTTGGTGTAGGAAAATTAAGTTTGCTCTCCATGTTTTGTGGAGTTAACACGTCTCTCTTATCCTCACCACTTTACACGCTACGGAAAAGCTTTTTTAACTTTGAGACCGCGTAGAACTTTATAAAGTATATTCCTTTTTTTACTTAATTACATAAATTTATTGACCGATTATCCAAATTTTGGCTTACAAGGAAGAACTTAGAGCTCAAGTATGGATATGCAAGATGTCAGATATTAATAGAGAGACTCCAACTTGTTATCAGAAAAGTTTTAAGTAGAATATGTAAGGTGTGGCTGAAGTCGAAAAGTTCAGGTTCAGCCGGAACTTTTCCAAGGTTCTGGAAAGTTTCTGGTTCGGCCAGGAGCAAAAAAAATTTTGGTTTCGGTACATCCTAATTACTTATATATAATTAATTATATAATTACATGCTATTTAATATATAAATATATATATAACATATATGTCATATATGTATATATATATAATATATATATACTATATATTAGAGGTGTACCGGAATTCCGGTCCGGCCGGAATTTCGCGGCCGGAATTTGACATTTTTTTTTCCGGGTTCGGGGTTCGCGGCCAGGACGGAACTTACTAATATTACTTGACTGAGAAATAAATTTGGGCTGGAAGATGAATCTTAATTTATATATAGCCAATAGCCCATCTTTTAACAAATATAAATAGTAGCCTTGGTGTAATAGTATTCATACAAGTGTATATCTAACATACTAACATATTATTTAAAGAAAGTTTACCTCAAATACCTCAAAATATAGGATTATAAGATATTCACATTAAATTTCAAATTAAATTGCGCAAAATTATATATATATATATATTATAGATATTATATATATATATATATTATCATATAATATATATTATATAATATTATTATATATATATATATATATATATATATATATATATATGATATATAGTATATATATTATATATATATTATATTATATATATTATATATAATATTATATATTATATATATTAATAATATAATATATATATAGCGGTCGGGGGGCGGGGTGACCAGGCCCGCCTCTTTAGGAGGGGTGATTCGTCCACTCTCTAAATAAAATAAAAAATATAAAAAAAAAAAAAAAATTTTTTTCGCTCATTTATAGGCCAGCGCGGTAGTACTACAAGTTTTATTTAGATCAACTTTAATTCTAGAAAGTTTTTTTTAATGAATTTTTAAAAAATGTTGAAATTAGGGTACAAAATTTCTTTTTGTAGATTTTAAAATCTAGAAAAATTGTGTTTTTTTTTACTGTTTTTATGAAGCAAAAATATTGCATTTTTTTTAATTATTTTTTCCGTGGATACACTCGAGTATGTTAGCTTTCAAACTGGCAAGTAAATTTTTGATCAAGCAGTATTCAGTGGCAAAAAAACGGGGTCGCCTAACTTGGTCGATTCACCCCGCGAAAAATTGATGGAGGGGTGGCTCGGACCACCATTGTTTTTTCGTATTATTATTATTTATTATTGACATTTTTATTAGTATTAATTAATTTAAAATGTAAATAAAAAGTTACCATATATTTGAAAATGTTTTTTAAAAAAAATGAAATTTTAATAAAAAACGTTGAAAATGAAAGTGTCAAAAAAATTTTTGGGCGGAGAGGGTGATCGGACCACCTTATTTTAATATTCGTATTTTATTTATCATTATTGACATTTTTATTACTTATTACGAATTTTAAAATGATAAGTCCAACTCTTCTAAAGTAAAAATTAAAATTCTATATTGGAATTTAGTACT
>JABUQX010107156.1:0-2500 GCA_015478945.1 Trachelipus rathkii
TATATTATATATATATATAATATATACAGTATATACATATATAATATATTATATATTAATATATTATATTAATTAATATATATATATATATAATATCATATATTATATATATATATATATATATATTAATATAATATATATAATCACCCTATATATTATATATTAACTCACCCCCCCTACAATTATATAGATATAATATATTTATATATATATTATTATATACTATAATATTATATATATATATATATAAGTATATATATATATAATATATATAATATATATATATATTATCAATACTTATATTATTACATCTACATGTCTAATTATTCATTACAGGTTTTCGTCTTGCTTTTTCGTTAGCAAATTTGTCAATAAAATCTTCGTAATCTAATTTTACGGTGAATCATTTTCAATAGCAAGTACACAGCAAGATGAACTAAACGCTTTTGGACTGGGACGAACGTAAATAATCTTTAACCCTTCTAAGTGTGGAGAATGATCTTTTAGCTGGGCAGTTTGTCGCAGGAGTACATAAAAATAATTTTAAAGCAATATTCAGATTTGGATATATATCATGAAGGCTTTTGCTATATAAATATTTGTTTAATTGGGACAAGGTTTGACTGCCATTACCTTTTTCTAAAAGCAAACATTTTAAATGAATGTATTCTGCTCCAAAATTTTCTAAGTCGGATCGATCGATTTTTTGTAATAATTAAGCTGATTTATGAATGTCGTGTGGGTCGGTTTCGGTTATATTTGATAAGAATAAAAACTTTTCTGAAAATTCGCTGTATGCAAAACTTCGCCCATTTAATTCTGTTGACAGCTTATCTAGTATAGTTTGAAGATGCATATTTGATAATTCTCATTGTTTCTCCAGATCTTAGTTTAAGATACAATTCTTGATGTCTTTTTGTGGAAAGATTTTCACTTTTTCTTTGGCACAATTTTCGTAGGTTTCAAATGAACTTCTAATTTCATTTACTAAGTTACACAGAGAGTTATACAAATTAATAACGGTGGCCAAATCCATATCTTCAGATTGCAATTTTTTATTTTACAGAATCAAATCTTTCTAGTATTGGTTCAAATATTGCAGACATAAAGAGTATTTTATAGAAAAGGAAATTTTTTAAAAATTCCCTTTGCCTCTTCTGAATGACTGGTCTCTCATTTTTTATCTGCAGATATAGAGTTTAAAAGCCTTAACAATAGCTTCCAACCTTTGTTGTTTAGACTTTTACAAACTTCTAATCGAGCTGACCACCTCTGTCCCACATAGTGTTTTGACAGTATATTCTTTGAAGGAAGATCTAAGATACCCAACGATGCGTAGAGCCCGAGAAAAACATTATAAAGATTCTGAAGCAAAGCAAAAAAAGAAACCGCCTGTTTACAGCATGTGGCAGCGTTAGATCCCACTAAATTAAGGAAATGAGCTGAACATGGTATGAAATATGCTAGATGGTTGACCTCTTTAATTCTTGTTTGATGGCCAAAATATATTCCTGACATATTAGCGCAGTATTCTATTCTACATTTTGACTCCGACAAATGCTTATGTCTAATTCATTGCTTTGAGAAAACTCATCACTGTTTCCTTTAGTTATTTATACCTGTATGACCAGAATTTTTAATAAATCTTAAAAAGCATTCTTTGGGCGTACCCTTCTTTGCTAACATATCTGATGAAAAGCTCAGCTGATCTTATGAGTAATGTTCTGGAATGGAATAAACAATAATAGAAAAATACTTTTTCCTGATTTCTTTCACTATTCAACTGATTATTTCTAGCGATAATTTGGATAAGTTTCTTCGTACGTGCTATTGAATAAATAGAAGTGCTTCCTTTGCAGAATTTTTTAGACATTGAGATAGGTGATTTTGTAAAAAAGGGTCAATTTCTGCAATAAGTTCCAGACACATCATAAAGTTTCCATTTCGAACAGAGCCAGCTATTTCATCATCGCCTCGGAATGGTAACCCCCGTGAAGAAAGTTTCTTAATAACAGCTAATAACTCTTTGTAGTGACATTTCTCCAATATTTAACTTCTTCTTCCTAATTGAAGAGATGCAGCTGCATTTATGTCAACTCTACATAATGATTTACTTAGTCTCTTCAGCATCAACATACAATCACGATGGCGAACGGAATTTCATGTTCAGTCAATCTTGTTTTGGCATGCTTCCAATCGTTAAATCCTTCTGTTACAAACTGAGTTACAACACCGCCTCCAAAAGTTTACAAGGACCACAAAAGACAGAATCCCTTGACTGTTAGAGTAGCACTAAATAGTCACTGTTTCACAACATATGCCATTCAATAGTTTCGTTTGCAAACAAGATTTTTGTTAAAAATTTACTTTTATCTGGATAAATTCTCTTAGAATTAAAAAAAATCTTTCTCTGATTTTGATTAATCCCATTTTTTGTAAAGTAGTCTCGCGATGCCGCACTAACCTTCCCAATAAAATGAATCATCGCTTGGTATAAAGA
>JABUQX010107156.1:5000-14864 GCA_015478945.1 Trachelipus rathkii
ATAGTATTTATAATTAAGAAGCCACATTGGCATATCTAGACTGTCCCAGTCAAAAAACAATAATTAATAATTAAGAAGACTAATTAAAAAGTCGCATTGGCGCCTCTAGAATGTCCCTTTCAATCCATAATAATTAATAAAAGATAATAAATTCAGAAGCCGTATGGGCCTATCTAGACTGTCCCAGTCAACCCATAATAATTAATAATTAAGAATAATTTATTCTTAATTATTAATTGTTATGGAACATTCTTGAGGAGTCAATGCGGCTTCTTAATCATTATTTTTAATTATTAATTATTATTATTATTGGTTGACTGGGACAGCCTAGATATACCCATACAGCTTCTTAAGTATTATTCTTATTTATTATTTATTATGGGTTGACTGGGACATTCTAGAGGGGCCAATACGGCTTCTTAATTATTAATTTTTATTGGTTGACTGGGATAGTCTAAATAGGACATTCTAGAGGGGCCAATACGGCTTCTTAATTATTAATTTTTATTGGTTGACTGGGATAGTCGAAAAGTTCCGGTTCCGGCCGGAACCAAACATTCTGGTTCCGGTACATCCTTTATATATATATAATTATATATATATGTAAATTTCGTATTTGTGTGATATAAATTTGTACTTTTTTTTTTTTTATTGTATATTACGCACAAATATTGTTTTACAAATTTTTATTTTCTTTTATATTATTTACGTACACTTTGTCTATAATATCGATTCCTCGAAATTAGTGAAAAAAATCCATTATAAAAAAAATAATATCGATATCGATGTATCGATAATCAGAAACGCACGCATTTCAACAGTGATTCCTCATCCCTACACGAACGGAAGAAAAAAAACGAATTGTTTTGATTTTCAGAGCGTTAATATTAATATTTTTAGTGAAAATATTAACTTGAAATAAATTCAAATGCGTTAAAAAAAACTTCAAATAATTTTTTAAAACCATTTTTGTAAATGAAATGTTTATAATTTTAATATACTATGTACGTGAACTCAAGTCAGTAATACTAAACAATTACCATTATTTGTAATAAAAACCATTTGTTATTTTTTTTATTTTTGTTTATTCAAAAACCATGTGCTCCATCAGAACAGCTGATCAAAAATATTTGTAAACAATCGATTATGCCTGAAATTCGTGCTAAAACTGGATTAGCATTTAGGCTATACATTTTTAAAAGGTTTACTAGTGAACGGGATTCTTTTAAGTATTTGTTGTTAGTTTTGTCAATGATGATTTCACCTGGTTGTGGATTAAAGTTAGAGTTGCTTATAATAAATGATTGTGATTTTACGTATTTCTGTATTTTGAATAGTTTTAATTATTTCTGGAGTATTTATATCAATATGATGGTTGCAGTTTTGTATATGCTTTACTAGTGATGAACTTTGTTTGTCTAGTTGTAAATCATTTTTATGTTGGTGGAATCTTGTAGTTGCAACCTCAAGGGAATAAATTACTCAATAATTTATAAGCTACGAGCGTAGTAGTATTCTTCTACTACTAAGATTCATCTCCACAGAAATGCCTCTTTGGAGGATATGGTGTCACACGTTACGCTAACCATACCATACATGATTCTGCAACCAAATATTTCACATTTGGTTCGGGAAGATTTGATAGGAGACCTCAACATTTCTGGTGGACAGATGAATGCAAATGCTTACAATGCGAAAGGAATTCAGTTTTTAATCTATGGAAGACCTGCCCTACTCCAGTCAATTGTATTGCCTATAAGAGAAAGGCTGCCTTATGTAGAAGGTTCCTTACTACAACTAAAAGAGAGACCTCGAAAAAAGTTAATGGCAAATTTTCTTTTTCTACACCTGAAACACAGGTATGGAATCTTCTCAAGATGTTGGGGTACATTTTCTTCACAATTTTCCATTAACAGTGCAAGGTTGCTTTGTTCTTGACAATCTACAGAAGGCAGAGGTGTTATCCACCTTTTTTCAGCAAACTTTGTCCCTTCCTGACCCACTGGCAGATAGACCCATTTACACAACATTTATAAGGCAAATGTCAGTGGTTCCTAGTGACCTAGGTAATCCATTTCTCATGGGAGAATTAATAGCGGTTCTGGGATCCCTGAAAACTAATTTAACGGCTGGTTGGGATTTTATACCAAATGAATTCTTGACTTATCTACAGGATTTGTCTTTGGTACACATTTTATTACTGTTTAATAAGAGTTGGTAGCTGGGTATTTATCCCCAAACTTGGAAGAGATCTGTCATTCTGCCTGTCTTGAAGCCTTCCAAGGATGCATCACAACCAGAGGCATATAGAGCTATTCACTTGTTGCCATGTATCGGTAAAGTTTTGGAAAAACTTGTCAATGCCAGACTCATGTGGTGGTTGGAGCACCATTATCAGCTTTCTGACACCCAATATGGATTTCATCCAGGTAGGGGCACTATGGACTGTCTATTATATCTTGACTGCCTTATTCATCAGGTTACCAAGAAAAGAAATATGCTTTGGTTCTCTTCCTTGATCTTCAATTGGCTTTAGATTCAGCTTCTCACATTGGGATCTTGTACAAAGCTGCTATGATGAAAATCAGTGGAACCCCATTATTATGGTTACAAAACTTCCTTCATGAGAGGGTATTTGCTGTTTCTGTCCAAGATCAACAATCTTTTTTCGTTTCCCAGACCCGAGGTGTACCTCGGCTCTGTCCTCAATCCGATTCTGTTCTCTATTTTGATGTCTGATTTTCCATTGCTGGACTCAGCTCATATGATTGCTTATGCTGATGATGTTGCACTGGTCATAACAGCTTCTGACATGTTTTTGGCCCAGGTTTGCATGCAGAGAGTGGTTTCTTCTGTACAAGATTGGACATCATCTTGGGGTTTGGGTATCATTCCTACCAAGAGTTGCTTAATGTTTTTCACTAGGAAAAAAATTCCTTTCCTTCCAACTGTGTCCATTTTTAATAAGCATATTTCTCTTGTCATGAAACATAAATTTCTTGGTTTAATATGGGATGGTGCACACTTAACCTGGAAATACCACATTGCCTATTTACAGCAGACTGGCAATAGGCAACTGAACCTTATGAAGAGATTGATGGGTATTTCGTGGGAGTCCTGCTGTATATCTTTATTGCAGGTTTATCTCAATTATGTCAGAAGCAAACTGGAATATGGTAGTGTACTATATGGCTCTGCTGCTATTTCTCCCTTGAAAAAGTTGGACAATATACAGAATAAGGCCATCAGGATTGCTCTGGGAGCTTTCCCTTCCTCACCAGTACCTGTATTGTTGATGGTCAGGCCTTCCATCCTTGGCTTTTAGGAGGAAAGAATTGCTTATCAGAACCTTTCTGAAACTTTCAGCTGCTACTCCTGACAATTTTATGCATCATGCACTACTTTGTGTGACCAAACCTGCAATTCTCAACAAAGATAATCCTTTTCCTTCTCGAGCATCTCAAATTTTCCAGCAACTATCAAACTTATTGCCACCCATTGTGTCTATTCCAAATATTTCTCCTCTCCTCATGTACATCTACCACTTACTTGTAATGCTGATTTTCACAGGACCTGGATTAAAGGCGATCCCTCCTACATTGCTTTGCAGTTATTTGATAAGATCAAAAACACTGTGTATGGTTCATTTATCCATCTTTTTGCAGATGGGTCAAAATTGATTACTCCAATCCCTCTACTTCTGCTGCAATATATATCCCTCATTTAAATATCACTCAGACTTGGAAATTGGATGAGCACCATTCCTTTTTATTTGCAGAACTGTTTGTCATCTATAAAGCCTTCCAATTTATCTTCACCCATATGATCCCTCAAAAGATTGTTATGTTCACTGATTTCATGTCCTCTTTCCAGATTTTGAAATTGAGGAAGAGATCCCATTATAATCAAATAGTGTGCATTGAGAACTGTCTTCTTGCTCTATCTTCGAACAAGGTCTGGGACATTCATCTAGTCTGGATTCCATCTCACTCAGGAATTAGGGGAAATGATATTGTGGATGCTGCTGCAAATTTGGCTCACAATCTTATGAGTATCTCTATATTTCCCATGGAGAAGCCAGAATTACTTTTCAAGTTACAACATCAACTTGTTGATCAGAAGAATGAACAAAATGAGTTTCTTTCTTTTCATCCATTTGGGGAGTTGCATACTGACCACTTCATCACAGATTTTTTTCAGTTGAAGAACTGAAACCGCATTCTTTAGTTTAAAACTTAGTCATTCTGGTCTCAATGGACATCTCTATAATTTGAAAATGACAAATTCCCCTCTATGTCCACATTGTCCCTGTGTGGAAAATGTTGAACATTTTTTGTTCTGTCCTAGATATGAAATTGCTAGAGCCAAGCTGAGAGCTGCCTATGGATCTTTGGGAGTATCTGTCCTTACCTAAAACCATTTTATCCTTTGTGGGCATCTCCAAGGAACACCATCAACGAGCTATTAAATCAGTTAAGAGATTTCTCATGAGCACAGGTAGTTTATATGGAATTTAATTTTCATATGGTAATTTATATTGTCCCGACTCCAGTGGTGGTTGACTTGTGGCTACTGCCATGATAATCGTGTTTGTCTCAAGAGATGACCCATGAACCAGCTGGCTCAGTGGTCATTATCCCATTGTCCTGCAAGTTTCCTGCAAATATCCTATTGCAAATCTATCTCAATTATGTCAGAGCAAACTAGATTATGGAAGTATACTTTACAGCTCTGCTGCAATGTCTACTTGAAAAAATTGTATAGTACTTTATACCTAATAAGGCCCTTAGGAGCTTTCCCTTCATCACCAGTGCCTGTGTTTTTGATAGTGTCAGGCCTTCCATCATTGGATATTAGAAGGATAGAATTGCTTATCAGAAACGTTCTTAAACTTTCAACAGTTCCTCCAAACAATTTTAGGTATCTAGTATCTACCATGCTCTTCTTTGTTTGAACAACCCTCACCTTCTAAGCAGAAATAATTCATTTCCTTATAGGGCATGCCCCTATCCATAATTTGCCAGCAATTATCAAACTTATAACCACCAATAGTGCCTATCCCAAATGTTTCTCCATCTCCTTCTTATATACATCTATCATTTACTTCAAATTACTTGTAATGATGATTTTCACAACACCTGGAGAAATGATACAGTTTCATCAACCAATGGAATTTAGACAGAGCAAATACTTTATATGGCTCATTTGTACATATTTTCACAGATGGTTCAAAATTAGTTACCCCACTTCTTCCCTTTACTTCCCCTTCAATAAATATCTTGCATTTGAATATCACTCACACTTGGAAATTGGATAAAGGCTACTCTATCTTATTTCCAGAACTGTTTGCCATCTATGAGGCCTTAAATTTATCTTCACTTACATGACCCCTCAAAAGGTAGTTGTTTACACCGATTCCCTGTCCTTGCTTCAGATTTTAAAATCTAGCACATTATAACAAAATTGAACATTGCATTGAGACCTGTTTTCTCACTCTATAATTGAACAAGAACTGGGATATTTATCTGGTTTGGATCCCTTCACACACAGGAATTAATGGGAATAATGTTGTGGATGCCACTGCACATATAGCGCACAACCTTTTGAGTATATCTATATTCCCAATAGAGACGCCGGAATTAATTTTCCAGTTTCAACATGAACTTTCTATTGCTGAAAAATGAGCAAAATGAGTTTCCTTCATTTCATCCATTTGGAAAGTTGTACACTGAAAATCGCATTACAGATTTTATGAGAAGAACTGAAACGGCAATCTTTTGACTTAAAACTCGATCAGATTGAAAATGACAGATTCCCCTTTATGCACCCATTGTACCAGTGTGGAAAATGTAGAACATTTCTTGTTGTCCTGTTCTAAATATGAAATAGCTAGAGTGGAAATGAGGGCTGCCTAGATAGATCATTGGGAGCATCTGTCTTTAACCTTAAAACTATTTTAATCGCTAGTGGGAATCCCCAAAGAAAACCAAAAATGGGCCACTAAATCAGTTGAAAGATTTCTTAAGAACACAGGTACTTTATATAAAATTCAATGTTTTATCATTTGCATCTCTCTAAACTCCAATGGTTGATGAAACTGTACCATTGTGTTGATCTTTTTGTGTCAAGAGATGATCCAGTTGACTCAGTTGTCATTATCCTTCAAGTAAGAAAGTAGAAAAAAATTTCAAATTTTAAAATGTCAAAACATTGATTCAATTCAAATCAACATATAATTACTCCAACCATACAATATTACAAAGTCAAATTAAAAGTTTTAATTTCAATGCTTAAACACAAGACAAGCCTATAGCTACCTTAAGCTAGATAAGCAAGCCTAATACATGGAACTTAAAATGCAAGAGATTATTATTTGCAAGTATACAAATAATCAGTGGAAGCAAGATACTAAGGGAAAGCAATATGCTACAAATATTCCTATCATAACATTGTAGTAATCAAAATTTAGATCACACATGAAGTGAGGCCAAATTATAAGTTACCCTTTTAAGAATTGTGCATTTCCCTTAAAATGTGAGTTCTGCTCTGTAAATCATGAAACAAAAATCTTTTAATCCAGACACACACAAATGCATCCTTTCTAAAGATTGCCTTTACTATAAGAGAAGCTTAATTTGTGAAAATAAAAGTTGATAACCAGACAACATTTTATATTGCATGGAATGTTTGCAAGCAGAGAAATTATTTTCTTAACTCAGGACAACAAATACTTCATAATTCATATGCTGTTAATAAAACTTCAAATGTGGCAACTTCTCTACTTCAGTCAAACTTCAGTCAAGTTCTGGTAAAGGTATCTCAAAAAAATCTGAATTTAAAAGTATTTCAGTATTAAATTTACCTCAATTTTAAAAACAAAGTTGAATGCAAAACAAAAAATAATGTCATAATTTAAATTTTTTTTTGCAATGCCAAACATAGAAGAAATAAAATATTTAGCACCTGTTCTCAAAACTTTATATAAGATTTTAATCAAAATTATTTCATTGATATTTTTTCAATCAATGTTTTATTTTTTTCTTTACAGGTTGTTAATAGTTTGTGATATATTTCGATTAAAATAAATATTAAAATGGATATCAAATCTGAAATTGATATCAAACTGGAAGATTTACATCCAGAATTTGAAGATTATGAAGAATGTTCTCAGGTATATATATTTATATATATATATATATATATATATATATATATATATATATATATATATATATATATTTATTTTTTTCTTTATATAGTAAATATAGAAAACAAATATATATATATATATATATATATATATATATATATATATATATATATATATGGTATATATATATATATATATATATATATATATATATATATATATATATATATATATATATATATATATATATATATATATATATATTTATATATATATATATATATATATATATATATCTGTAACTATATATATATATATATATATATATATATATATTATATATAGGTATGGTATATATATATATATATATATATATATATAAATATATATATATATGTATAAAATTATATATAATATATATATATATATATATATATATATATATATATATATATATATATATATATATATATATATATATATATATATATATATATATATATATATTCAGAGCCAGAAAATATTTTGTATTTAAAATGGGGGTGTGGGTTAAAATAAGAAGAGAGAAGCTTGTTCTACTAGCTATATGGTAGGTTTTTATTAAAACGGCTCTCGGGTCCAGATTTTCACGAAACTTACATGAAATGTTTGAAATGAACTGTAATAAAGATTTAACACAAAGCCCTAGAAATAAAACAGGAAAAAGTTTTGACTTAGCAAAAGTTCAGGTTTGTAACATTAGTCTATGGAGAAAATGGTATTTGTGCACAGGGTGTGTCAGTAATATTTTCTTTTCAGTCCTAATTAAAAATATAGATGTAAAATATATATAATATGTTTCTACAACTCTAGAAATTGGTAAGAAAAGCAAATTTACTTATTTAGGACATTTAAAATATTAAAACACAATATAATAAATAATACACTAGTACATTATTTTTGATGAATACAGACCGATTTGATTATTGATTTTGATCCTTTAGCACTGTGGCAGGTGTTGGTGGTAGACTTCAGAATAGAATCAAAAGCATGTACAAGTCGATAGTCAGTTGTTTAATATTAATAGTGGAGTGAGTCAGGGATGTGTTAAGTCTCCCTGGCGGATGTGTTAAGTCTCCCTGGCTATTGAGTTTGTATATTGATGGGGTGATGAAAGAATTGGAGGCAGGGTGGTGGGGGAGGGTGTTAGACTGATGGAGAATGGAAGAGTATGAAGGGTGCCCAGGTTATTGTATGCTGATGATTTCGTTTTGTGTGGTAGATGTGAAGAAAGTTTGAAAAGGTTTTGTAGTGTGTGTAAAAGTAAGGGTTTGAAAGTAAATGTTGATAAGAGTAATGTGATGGTAGTGAGTGAGGAGAATCTGCAGTGTGAAATTATGTTGGATGGTGAGAATTATAACAAGTATCTGAGTTTAAATATTTAGGTTATATGTTGAATGAAAAGGGAACAAATGATGCAGAGTGTAGTAAGAAAGTTGTGAGTGTTAGGAAGGTGACTGTTGCAATTAAATCCTTGGGGAATACAAAGGGACTACTAATTCTTGAGTGTGCTAGGGTTTTGCATGAGGGTATGTTGTTACCGGTGTTAATATTTAGTTGTAAAATGATGGTGTGTAATAAGAGGTATGGATCTAAGGTACAATCTGTTCAGATGGATAAGTTTTAGGAGTGTGTTAGGTGTGAGAAGAATTGATAAAATGAGGAATGAATGTGTTAGAGAGTTGTGCAGTGTAAAGAATGTGTAAATAAGAGGATAAAAGAAAGTGCATTAAGATAGTTTGGTCATATGGAAAGGATGGATGATAGTCGGTTAGTTAAGCGGATGTCTAGTGGTGAGAGTGCTGGTAATCGACTGGCTGGGGGACTGAAGAAAAAGTGATTTGAGTCAGTCAGTAAAGGAATGTGTTTGGCAGAGGCGAGAAGAAAGGTACATAATAGGAATGAATGACAATTTTTTTGTGAGGGTTTGTGGTTGTGGGCCTGACCCTAGGGATGAACCCTACATTGGCGAGATACCATAGTGAGATTAGAATATTTATTTTACTTCAACGAGCTTTCACTTAAGGGTATTGAAGGGATAGTAGAGGACTTTCCTTTTGACTTACGTCATGATCTACTTAGCTATCCTATTTCCGTGCACCCGTATACAACATCTAGTGGGAAGTAAAGGGAAGATAAAGAAGAGAGAAAAGAAATATTAATATTCATAAAGGTGTCTTTCTTATTGAATGCTGCGTTGCTGTATTTTGCACATACGAAATTGAGCGTCATTGACTCATTGTACAGTGGATATTTTGAGCAATTTTTTAAAAATATTTGATTACTATATATATATATATATATATATATATATATATATATATATATATATATATAATATATATATATATAATCAATATATATATATATATATATATATATATATATATATATATATATATATATATATTACTATAATATATATTATATATTATATATTAAGTGTGCCGAATTCCAGTCTGGCGGGTGACATTTTCAGTTTCGGTACCAGCCGAATTTTCAAAATTCATTTGGGCAGATTATAATCTACTTCAGAAAAAAATTTAATAGAAGGGATTTATTTACATAACCCATGCCCATCTTTTAACAAAAAATAATAGTAGCCTTGTGTAGCATTCATTCAGTGTATTACATATCTACAGTATTATTTAAATAAAGTTTACTCAAGTACCTCA
>JABUQX010107157.1:20000-22500 GCA_015478945.1 Trachelipus rathkii
AGATATATTTGCTGAACTTAATAAGTTAAATACCTCAATGCATGGACGTGATCAAACTGTTATGGGCTTAGCAGAGAAATTGACAGCATTCAATGGAAATTTGAAACTGTGAAAAAACAAAGTTGAATAAAATAAAGTGGTTTCTTCCCCGACATTAAACCTTCTTCTCAAAGGCGAAAACACTGAGTTAGCAAGTATAAAAATGTAATAATTGAGCACCCACAGAAATTAAGTCTGGAGTTTGATCGCCTCATTCCAGAAGATATGGTCAAGTCAAGTTGGGCGCACAATCCATTTGATTTTATAGTTGAAGACTTACCTCAACAATTTTAATTCCAATAATGTAGGTCTCCAGGAAGAGCTCATTAAACTCTAAAGTGATGAGGCTTTATGTCACAGTTTCCAAAAACAAACTCTTTCATTTTGGATAAAAATGAAAAAAGAAAAGAAAGCCATTCTAATTAGCGAAGTTATGTAAGCGCTACTTCCGTTTTCAACTACCTACCTATGTGAAGCCGCCAGTTCAACACTTTCTGTCATGAAAACTAAAATTATTATCAATCGACTACAGTTAGAGCGTTAGAGCATGACTTGAGATGCTGTCTTTCGAAGATAAGACCAAGGTTTGAATAGTTTTCAGCAGTAGTGTATGGCCAAGGATCGCACTAAACTATTGTGAGATTTGCTTTTGAAACAATTTTATAAAAGGTTTTATACGTATTTATTTTTTATTTTATTATTTCATATATATATATATATAAATATATTAATATTGTTTAAAAAACGGTAAATATTCGAATAAAATAATTTTGTGGAAGTAACTCATAAGGTTCAATAATATAAATATAGTATATATTATTATTATTAGTATATATATATATTATTATCTTTTCATCAGACATGTCTCCTAAGAAGATATATTTATTATCCTTATATTTTTATATATATCTTTATTTTTATATAATATATATTTATATATATATATATATATATTATATAATTTATATATATATATATAATATACTATATATATTTATATATTATTATTATATATATATATATCATATATATATATATTATATTATAATATATATATATATATTATATATATAATATTTATATATATATATTAATATTATTATATATATATATATTAATATATATATTATATATATATATTATATATATATATATATATATATATATATATATATATTAAATATCATATATTTATATATATATAAATATATATATATATATATATATATACTATATTTAAATTAAATCTAATATATGTATATATATATATATATATATATATATATATATATTATATATATATATATATATATATAATATATATATTATTATATTATATATATATATATATATTATATAATATATATATATATATATATAGTATGGCACTGCCGTGCTTGTCTCTCAGGGTAGGCAGGCTTAATTTTAATATATATATATATAAATATATTATATATATACTAATCTAATATATATATATATATATATATATATATAATATATATATTATATATATATATATATATATATATATAATATACATATATATATAGAGAGAGAGCGAGAGAAGATCGTGTGAGAGAGAGAGTGAAAGAGATTTCTTATATCGATCGATATCATCAAACACTGAGTCGAAAAGCAGAATTTAGAATGCCTTTTAGGCACATCATTTTATACATTAAAAATGAAAAGCACGGAACGTCCATTTAACCAAGTTCAATATAGGAAGCCATAAGCGGCGGAGAAGCACAAAAATTTTTGCTTTTTACAAGGGAAAATGAAATTTTGTTTTAAATTTCGATAACAACTCTGTAAGAAATTAATTTTTATGGATTAAATTTGTTTTAAATATTAAAAAAATATAAATAAATAATTCACTTATTTTGTAGGGCATGTACTGCTACCTTGCTCGAGGCACGTCTTTGATATATTCTATATCTTATATATACTATATATTATATATATATATATATTATATATATATATGTGTATATATATATATATATATATATATATTATATATATATATACTATATATACTATATACTATATATATATATATATATATATATATACTACTGGTCAAATTACGCACGCACTAGCTCATCTGAACGTTAACAGGTTACAGAAATGACCAGAACGCTGTGTAACTTTATTATGCAAATAACATAGCATTTGGGACACATTATACAGTGGTAAGATTGTCGAGGGGTCCCAGGAATCCCCTGGGGGCCTGCGAATGGGTCCTGTATGTGGCCGATGCGTTTCCTCCAACGTGGGACGTTATCGCGGTGAAGGGTTCGTGTGTGGATGGTGTTACTCACAATCGTGTTATGGGAGAACTCTTGCACGGATGACGGCTTGGCGCCGTCGTTGGCAATGCTCCTCAATGATGTGCCAAAATGTCCTGACCACTGAAATCTGATAAAACACGCTAAAGCACCGCTGTCGCAGCTCCTGG